>CM042316.1:6316285-6363785 GCA_023566125.1 Zingel zingel | reverse complement strand
AAAGTGACTCCTGCTGCACGAGAGGCTCACGTGTACTTTATGTATTATATACTGATCATCTTAGAGATGAAAGAATAACTGCTGATATGTATTTTCTGTGTTGATTAAAAAGTGATTCACCCACTGTCAACGCCTAGATTAGTAGTAAGCAGAACGTTTATTCAAGAATGTTAATGTTCCAAAATAATTTGTTTGTACGGAAGTCCTGAAAGGCAAGGTGAACAAAAAAAAAAATTCTTGAAATATTACCTAAAGGCCCAGACACACAGAGCCGACGGCCAAACATCGGCAAAAAAGGCAGTTGGGCTGATCAGTCTCCCCAAATTGGTCAAAAAAGTGCCTTGGAACACACCAAAGCGACGAGACGTAATACGTCTCCATAACAGCAGGCGGCGCTAATCTGTATTCTCGGCCAAAAAATGAAAACCAGCAGCTGATTGGACGAACGCGTCACGTGGGTCTTATTTCTCCGGAAATTCAAAGACAGACTGTCATGGAGGCTTGTTCAGAATACGATCTCATATTGTACTAAAATAGTTCACGAAACGTGTTTCTGAAAACATTTTAAGCGAGAAATAGGCCGTGCAGTTGCTGAATCTTTCTTCATTTCAGATCGAAAAAAAGGTCAGTTTAAAAGATTTTCGTCAGATTTAGAGAGACTCTAGTCACGCTCATTCTTTTCCCCGTTTCCGGGATAGCACTCTACCAATCAGATGGGTCATTTGAGTCTGACTGCCGGCAGTGCACGCCCCGCCGATTATACATGTCAAATCGGCCAAAATGAAGGATGACGGCCAATCGGATGGACAACGGCACGGGACACACCGAACAGACTCGAGTCACTGACCTCGCCAGTGACTGTCCAACGGCCGATTATCGGCTCTGTGTGCCCAGGCCTTAAGCTGACCTGTGAGAGACAGCAATGTGCCGTAAGGCGTGTAGTCTGCCGGAAAGCCAGAAGAAGAGGAGAAACAAGCCAATAGGCTACACCTGTTTAACAGGCATAAACATGTAGCTAACCAATATTTCAGTCTGCTCTCATCTGCTGCCATTAAACAGCACAAATAGGGAATTCCTACAAACATGCTGAAACAAAAGTTCTCATCGGACACTGTTTAACCCAAGTCAGCGCTATACACAGTTCCATTATGTTTTACAGTAGACATTTGTTGTTAACTAAGAAGGTAAAACCTTTTGTTTATGCTGCATTTGCTTTCAATTCCCTTTGCATCATGCACTACGTGCTTCAGAACGGCTTTCTTGCCCTTATTAGGATTTAATTATTTAATTAATTAGGAAGTAAAAGTTTAACTGAGATAGTATCTCCTACATAGGAGATACTATTCATTACTAAAACCTAAGCCATTAAGTCATTGATTTAAACTAGGTTTTGGCCGATGAAAAAAAAAAGTCATTTTGCCTTTCAGGGCTTTCCGTATATTTCTAGAAGAAGTTAGAAAATCTCATCTAAACTTCTCACAGCTACAATAAACATGAAAGAACAGTGTTTAAAAGAGACTGTCCTCCTTAGAAAAACACTCCCATAGGTCGTTAGTTCAAGCAGCAATTAGGAATCATCTTTACGTTTATAGTGGTGTCATAATTACTTCGGCCACTAGAGGGCGCCCTCTAGTGGCCGAAGTAATTATGTAATTATGTAATTATGACGGGAGCAAAGCAGGAAGTAATGTGACTAATGGGGCTTTTCCATTACATGGTACCTGCTCGACTCGCCTCGACTCTACTCGCTTTTTTTGGTTTTCCATTACGAAAAAAAGTACCTGGTACCTGCTAACAGGTACTTTTTTTAGTACCCCGGAAGTGAAGTAACGTCTGATTTCCCCCCAAACCACAATCTCTTTCAAAAGTAGTCTTGGTGCTCAATGGTGTTTTTTGCCCCCAACGGCTCCTTCCAGGCAGCGCTGCGACCGCTGCCTCCAAGGCACCTAACCTTAACCCTAACCCTAACCATAACCATTGCCTAATTGACTTCAAGGCAGCGCTGTGACCGTCGACTTCAAGGCACCTAACCCTAACCTTAACCCAGTGCCTAATCCTAATGCCTTCCAGGCAGCGCTGCCTGGAAGGAGCCGTTGGGGGCAAAAAACACCGATAAACAGTCTTGGTGCCTAAAACCTAACCAAACTGCAACCCTTTCACAACACTGACTTGTTTGAAACCGCGACCGTTAGGTTTTCCGGTTTAGATATGAGGATGGAAAACTCTCCTATGATAGAGGGTAGGAATAAACTACCCATATCATCTTATGCTTCGGAGGACTTGTTGGTTTGGAGGACGTTTTTAAGATTCTGGTGTAACTTATTTGTGGAATCCTTCCATCCTATGTGCTTTAACTGAACTACCTATGGACAAACAATTTCCCAGAAAAATAATTTGAAGAGTCAAGAATGGATGTCATTTTTTGACTACAACCTTTCTGATGCTGCTCATTGATGCCCTTTGACTGTGGCAGTGAGGAACCTGACCTTGGCCACGTCAAAAGAAGCTATCTATTCCTGGGAGCTGAAGGGCTGGTAGCCCATGTGTCACGCTGAGCAGTGTGGTGATGCTGAGCACTGTGGATGGGGCTCCGGGTGAGCCGTCACAGGAATGCAACACCACCCTCCTGGTACCATCTGTCAATCCAGTGGCACAGCGCTCAGAGCCATGCATGCTTTACGAGTATAGTTTTGAGAGTGTTCTGAGGCTTTGGGTCTGTGTCTGGGTATGAGAGCATGGTTCAACAAAAGATGGAGCTCGCCAGCCTTTAATCTATTCACCAGAGGCCTGAAACATGTTGTAATCTGCTCCTGCGAGAGATCGAAACCTTCCTTTTGACATGGAAAAAACAGTCCCAAAATAAAGAAATAAATATGACTATTGTGTTCCTAGGGAGACATAATATTTATGCGGTTCTGCAGGTTGCATACTGTTGCAAGAGGGGATTTCAGCTCATTTATTGCCAGATAAGAAACAAGAGCCCTCAGACCAGTGCCAATGATCAGCTGTCATACAAAATTCAGCTATCTGCTCACAAAATGCTGAGCTAGTGTGGAGGGCTTAGAGTAATTATGGGGTTTCTACTAGCTGTAAGCTCAACTATATCCAGAGAAATTGAATAAAACATCCTGGATAACTTGAAAAGTTTAATTATTTAAAGGAAGGTAAGAAAGCTGAGGCTGAGACTGCTGTGGTACAGTATGTGTCACAAGGCAATTTATAGTTTCAGTCAAAGCAGGTCGGGGGGGCTGTCAGATACTGCTTTGTCTTTCCTGTAACCTATTTTAATCCTCCTTTGTTACCAAGTCATGGCTTGTTTTTAATCAGCACATTTCAGGTAACCGCAAGGTGTGCACAATATATCAGACAACTCAAATGTATCATGAAACAACTGAATATGTCCCAGGATAACCATGATTAAATGTTACTGACACAATACTGACAATTTAGCATTTTTTTGTTTGAGTTTAAGCTAAGCTTTAAGATTTTTTTGGGCTTTAAGGCGTACATAGATTTAATTTGAAGGCAAGATTTGCATAGCAGTAACAAAAAAGGAAATGGTATAACTTTAAACGGCGCACTGAGACAGCAACAAGCAATTATAACTGAGTTAATATCTAAAAAGGAAACATGTCACACCAGCAAAGGTATGTTTTATGACAATCTAGCAGGAAATACTAAACTAGATGCTTTTGAAGCAAGGTTTGGCAGACAAATGATATAGCTGCCTCTTGGAAATCTTGGCAACTACTTTTACCATTTAAATAAAACAAAAAAAGAGAAAATAGGCCTTTTTTGTCCAAAAAAAAAAGGCCTTAATAGCTGACAAACACATAAAAAAATAGACATTTTTTCAAAGGTTTTTGTTTTTCTCAAAACAGAATACTTGGAATAGAAATCATATTCCTGAAACATATTTAATATGTTTCTACAGGGCATGTGGCTTACGGTTGCACAGGGATGCGAGTATAGATTCACGGTGTGCTTTCCTAATCAGGCTGGAGCGAGTTGGGACGAAGCAGCACGCTGCAGAGGTGGGCTACTTTTGGCTCATCAGCACTTTGCATCCCCACACTTCCTGACACAGTTGTATTAGATTGAGGCTGCCCTCCAGAGAGCAAGCAGGAGAGAAGGATGAGCAGCAGCAGCAGCAGTAGCAGGAAGAAGAAAAAAAGAGAGGCAGCTTTGTGGTAGCCTCTGGGAAATGGGAAGAGATGATAAGAGCTCCTTTGAAGAGAATTCATCCATTATGTTTACTGAAGGAGGATTTTTTTTTTTTTAACAGTTAATGTAGCTCTGCTTCAACATTCCATGGAGAAACTTGCTATTTTAATAAAAGGCATCTTGCACATGAAAAAATCTTGTTGGAGACACTTCCCATTCAAATATGGGCTCTCCATTAACCAAATGCAAAGAATAGCCAGCATTCCAATCAGTTCTTGCTTTGGCATGTCTTTTGTTCCGAATCAAGCAGATGAGTTTAATGTGATATCCGCGGGGCTAAAAGAGGGAAAGGAAGCAGCTCCGAAAATATGCATGGACCCCCAGAAAAGAAATATGTGGGTGCCCCTTAAAAAAAAAGTAACAAGCAATGCTGCTATCTATGCAGTCACCGGCCACTGCACACCCATTACAATGATGAAAACCGAGCTGCAAAGAATAATAGACCAGTTGTCAACTATTAAAGGGGCGCTATGCAGTTTTGGCCATTTCTTCGCTTTTTGCTCGCAGGTTTCTCTATAGAGCTCTCCTTACAGCTTTGGAATAGATATTCGGCAGCTCCTATGTTTATTCATGTCTGACTCCTCGCTCGGTCAGTCTGCCGTTTCCTCTTTCTCTGTTCCTCCGACAATGCTTTCCTAGCTTTCTGCTTCTTTTTAGCCGGCTAACAAGGTAGCGACTCCATCGCATACCTCGCATTGCCTGTTAGCCGGTTCCTGAATGGGCGTATGTGTGCAGTGCCATGAAGCAATTCGTTACATTGCGAGACCTGATATCACGCTATACTTCCTGATGCTGAGGCCGGCGGCTCGAAAGTTGCAAGGGTGGTTTTTCCGCTCACAGGCGCTAGGGGGAAGCGAGACGACCACCATTCAACTCGAAAAAAAAGTCATATAACCATTCCAATGACTCCGAAACGGTTCAGTTAAGGTAAATTAAGCTAGAAAAACTGCATAGTTACCCTTTAAATCAAACGGCAACAATTTGTTTGGTCGTGGACAAAGCAAGACATTTGTGGACGTCATCTTGGGCTTTGGATTGCACCGATCAACATTTTTTAAACCATTCTTTGACATTTTATGGGCCAAACCATTATTCGATTAAACGAGAAAATAATCGACAGATTAATCGACAATGAAAATAATGGTTAGTTGCAGCCCTAGATGAGATAAGTCCTGAACTGAGAGTGAGTGGACAAGGTGTGTGAAGCGGCTCTTGGATAGTTTGAGTCATTAGTAAAGCTGATTTTGAATACAAATGTATTCCATGGAGTATATTCTCCTGTCAGATTCCCAGGATGGCAGAATAGCAGTGAAGTGATCCTGGGAACAAATATGGGCTGTGTGTGTGTGTGTGTGTGTGTGTGTGTGTGTGTGTGTGTGTGTGTGTGTGTGTGTGTGTGTGTGTGTGTGTGTGTGTGTGTGTGTGTGCGCGCGTGTGTGAGTGTGTGTGCGTGTGTGTGCGTGGGGTAGCCAGGCTCTGTCAAGGCATCAGCGCAGCACCAGCTAGGCCACGCCACTGCAGACGTACCATAGGTCACCAACATCGCAGTGACAAGCCGTCACATCACATCACCCATGGCCATGTGGCTCACAGAGCCTCTGACACTGCTGTCGCCTCTCATCCACATGTCATTCTTAACCACCGAGACATTTACTGAGGAGGACTGAGGGCTCCCCGGACTCAGGAGCAATCCCATGCAGCAAGCTTCACTGTAGCTTCCAGAGTAAAAGGGATGCCTTCGATAAATGATTCAAAGTGGGAAACTACAGGATGTGTTCATAATGCACGGCTTTAAAGCACATTAGAAAAACTGAAAAATAATGTCCATGTTGAACTGCCACATCCTGAGCTTTGGCCACAGGATCATTTTTTTTCTATAAAAGCAACCACCACCTTTGTCTTCACTTAGTCATTGTAAGTGAGAGAAAGGCGATGGGCAGGAAGACATCCCACCATTTAACAAGCCCAGATAACCATACAGCTCATGCAATCCAACTGCATATAGGCTAAGCTGCTATGGTAGAGCAAAGGGTTTAATTTAGTTTGAATTGGTCCAGCATCCTCTGAGCGGGAAACACCCTATATCAGTTTTTACTATTTACTATCCACATTTAAAAGTGCTGCATGCTGTGCACAAAAAATAAAAGGATATGATGCATACCATGACACGTTTCTTTAAATTGGTATACAGTATGTGAACTGTGTCCACTTAAATGTAAGAGGCAGGAGGTAAACTATTTGCAGGATGGAAAAAAACTGCTTGAGGGTGTGGGTGGGTTAACATAAATCAGAACATTAAAGGATTCCTAACAGCCAAGGCTTCAAAACATGAACTGATCAATCCCTGCAGACACCAGAGGTCACTGTGAGCATGACAAAAGGAAAGAAAAATCCTGGGATGTTGGAATTAGTTATTTAGAGAATGTAAACCAAGATAATACTAGCACTAAAACATATGTCTTTGGGCTATATGACATTGGTTAGCACATTAGGTTCCGTAGATTTTTTTTTTTTGTCTATCTATGACATTACACAATGATGTTACCACTGCAGAGGTAAAACAATCATGTGAGAAGATAAAGATAAACGACAACGTGATGATTTCAGCTTCTCTGAAAACCAATCCCTTGTTAAACAGGTCTATAGCTCTCCGAGAATGTTTGTGCCCTTAAAAGGCTATCGCCATACAACCACAAGTACCTTTTTCCCAGCAACCGTCAAACACAAGGCCTGCCTCAGGTCATGCCACAGGAAAAGGCCCATAAGCACGGAACAAGTTCCCTTCCTGTTTTCAAAGACGATTCCTATGGCATGCAGAGCCGTTTCCTGCTCGCTAGGCTCATTTCACCATCTCAAACATCTGGCTGCTCTTCAGCATGCAGCTGCAGCAGGGTGAGAGCCAACAGTGCCACTGCTGAGTAGAGCAACACAGTCCAGAGCCATTCCAGTCATATCTCTGGCCACAAGAAAGAAAACCAACATCTAGCTTCACTAGCAGCCCACTAGTCTGCAGCAACTATTGATTAGCTCATCTTTAATTGTACCATATTTAGTACTTAAGAGCTGTTTATGTCCTATCACAGCTATTTGAATTATGACTTTTTTGATGCTCCCTTTTTAGCCCAGTGACTGCTATTCCAAATCAGGAAACAACATTGGTCAATATCTAATTGCAGCAAAGTGCTCTTTAGCAGCATTGCTGTGGCGATTTCCCAGTGAAACAAGGATCCATTTTACATCCCGTGGGAAACCTGGGCTGAGTGGTAAATGCTGTGCTAATGCTGCTACACTCAGCCAGGTCTTGATAAGCCTCATGCTTTTAGAGAGGGGAAACACATTTAGTGTTTTTAAACCGCTTCAACGGAGAAAGCTTGGAAAAATCCACCGGTTGAAAAGGGTATACTTGTTGGGTTTTGTCATCTCTCTCAGCTTTCACTTCAATTACACACACACACACGCATTAGACTGGCAAGCAGTCGCGCTAATCTGCACTCGTGCTCTGAAACAATCCTCTGCTAGTTCGGTTTAAAAAAAGGGACTGCTGCAGCTAGAACGTAAGAAGAAAAAATAAATGAGTGGGAAGCTTTGTTTGACTCCCACTCCTATCAGTTCTGACATTCCAAATAAGGTCTGTGCAGACCGGTGCTGGCAGAGACGGACACAGAAAACACTGCCGAGCTCTCACAGATTCAAACCAAGGAAAAAGTGTGTGTGTGTGTGTGTGTGTGTGTGTGTGTGTGTGTTTGTGTGTTTGGGGAGCACTGGGGATCATGGTGCAGAAAATATGTGACCTCTAAAAATGTATCATTAGCATGACATTTCCCAGAAGGACAAAAACAAAAACATCACATAATGTATCTTAGATATTAGCTAGATACTGTACCGTCATCCATGAAAAACAAACAATTCAGTTACATTCAAAACTGTTGGCCTTCAATTCTGGATAGATGTGGCCTAAAACATAACTGGTTTTCACACTGTTCAGAGTGGTGAAAAGTCTTTGGATCAAGTTTGACTGCCACAAAAAGCAAAAAGAAACCCAGGGGAATCATCAGGTAGAGCAGTAAATTAATAGCTGCACTAGATAACTTTGAACACTGCTGGTGTGAGGTAACTGGGGTGTCTGATTTGAACTCTTAAAGCTCTATTAATAAATCATTTATATTATTATTGAATCAAATTATAATAATGTGAAAGGGCTTTTGACCTTGGTGCCGACCTAACTCCACAGAGCTTTTTATCCTCTTTTATCTCAGTGTTTTGGTTACAGCACATTTACGGTTTGGTTCTGTCTCATTCATTCAACCTTTATTGATACTAATAAACTAATTAGATCATTGAGGGGCGAACCTAATTTACAATGACATCGAGTCAATTACAAAGACAGAGAGAGAAAAAGGACAACACAAAGAAGAAACAATAGCATCGTAAAAATAATAATAGCTACAAAAACTTTCTGATTTGGAAAAATGATTTGATAGGTGAATTAGGATAACTAGGATGTAAATGAAAATACCGTTATGTAAAGCAACTACACATAGAGGTTTAGAAGTTTAAAATCAGATTCTTACCGCTCTCATCTATCCCGTTTCAAACTGCTGGTCGCCGTTTTCAACAAAAACAAGCTCTGATAAATCCACTGCACACTACATTCCCAGCACCAAACATCAGACCGACAGAGTTGACTAGCTGGGGAAGAAAGTGTAATACCTAGCAGCTAAAGAGCCAAATATTTATTTTCTAGAAGGTGGAGACCAAAACAGAGCTAAAAAGGAGAGAGAATATTCGACAAACATTTGTGAGGTGGCCAGAGACATGACTCTAATAGTGTTTTAACCGGATGTGTAAGTAGGCAATTGGTTATTAACATTAGTCACTTTACCTTTGTAATGTGATAATATGTCAAGACTATGTCAGTTCTGCCCCCTAGCGGTCAAAAAGTGAATAATACAGCTTTAAGTTTAGATTGATCACTTCCTGTGCACTAGTCTATATCGACGATGTTATATTTCTGGGATAGTTCAGGTGCCACTGGATATTCCTCCAACGTCCCTTTTTTCGGCCGGATGTCCATCACCTTCCGCTTTCTTTGTGTTGGAATTCTAAGTTCTGGTGGATTTATGAGGACTATAGTTAACTGTTCCTCAGATCTCTGCAGGGTAAATAGACTATCTGTCCAATCTGAGTTTTCTGTTGCACGAATAAAACAACTAAACTTTGAATGTACACGTTCCACCAAAACAAGTTCCTTCCCAAGGCTATTTTGCAGAGGCACCGTGGCTCCGTCCGGCGCTTAGTGCCGCAAAAGACAATTGTGATTGGTTTAAAGAAATGCCAATAAACCAGAGCACGTTTTTTTTCCATCCCAAAATGCTGTGTATGACTAGCCAGACCCTCATCAGCAGCGCTATGGAGGAATGTCTGGCAATGCGACAGAAACCGTCTGAGCAGCATCTTAGCATTTCATTTAAGGCCAACAGGACACTCTTCTTTATCGCTGCCACAATTAAAAATTTAGGCTAGCAAGCACAGCTTTCATGTAAAAGGTAAAATGTGTATACTCCTGCACATGTAGAATAAAACAAATAACTTCATTCCAATTAAATTGCCTTCCCATAGAGCCCTACAGGTTCTGAGCTCACCACTGTCTGGGCAAGCGGTGGTGCTCACCGTGGCATTGAGAGTTCAAGGTTGCAGCAGAGCCTACTGTTCGTCTCGAAGCAAGTTTCTGCATGCAGCCAGCTCCAGTGTGTGTGTGTGTGTGTGTGTGTGTGTGTGTGTGTGTGTGTGTGTGTGTGTGTGTGTGTGTGTGTGTGTCTAAGTAGGCCTTGTGAGTCAACGCTTTAGGTCTTTTTACATGTCGCAGCTAGTGAGAGAGAGAGACAGTGTGCTCTCAGGTAATCTGTCCAAGTGGGAAAAAAAAACTTTCCCATGATGTGATCACTCAATTCATTCAAAGTTAAGGGAAACACGAAGCAACTGCTGTGATCAACCTGATTAAGAGGATTTGTGCCGATAAAGACACGTGCTGAAAGAAATGGGGTCCTAAGCATTCTATCTCATCCAAAAAAATAGTCCATAGCTATTACAAGCAGGCCCTCTGTACCTGTAGTGGCATCTGGTCAAGTAAACATCAAGTCTGTTGCTTGGAAATAGACAAACTGTTCTTGATGGTGAACATTGCCAGTGGTTTAAAGGCCAAGCCCCAATCATACTAATGAAAAAAACGTATACTACAGCCACATACATATCTTCGTTCTTTATACCTGACTAAACATACTAAATTTAATTTAAAAAGACATTTACTTTGAAAAGTACAATCCTGCTGCTACTACTTCAACTAGCAATACATGTTAAAGTAGTTTGTGTTAGTGTATGCTGTAACTAAAAACGTAGCAAAGAAAACTGCTCAGACAAGGGACTCACGGCCATGTGGTTATCGTCACAGCATCTGCTAAAGGAAGGAGGAAGCACAGAATCTGGCCCTGCTCCCTCTGCCCAGTCTGTATGGGCTGTAGAACAACAATCTCACCTAACCGGACAGAGGTTGTCAAATGGCAGATAAAGTGGTAGATTGCAGCGATGGTACAAGTTGGAGAAATTGGATTGGGAAGCGGAAATGGGAGTTAATCAATCTCTCACTTCCAGTGTACTCTACACAAGTTCCCCAGCTAGCGTAATGTTGCTACGGGAGGCTGAGCAAATCTGATCATTTTGTACATTAACACGTAAGCATGTGTATTATTGAAGTTTAAAATGCAGCATTGTCTGAGGTAACCTTGGTATGCTGTTAGAAATGCGATCGCATCAAAAAGCAACATTAACCTTTAGTGTCGATGTGAGTGTTTTGGGATATTACTTTATATGTTATCCTGCTGTTACATTAAATTACACCCTGTTAGGTCAAGGCTGTGCACATGGAACTCTCTGCATTTCCATCCCCGGATGTGATATTTGGTCTAGGTGGAAGAGATTATCCTGCTTGCTTGTGTGGATTTCACAGCTCAAGTAGCAAGGCGTCCCTTCACAGACTAGACAGCTGTTTTTTTCCCCTGCTTTGACTACTTCAGGCAAAACAGATGAGCTTGGTGATTCAAACTCAGCCGAGGCAGCATAATAGAGGGGAAAATTCCCTCTTACCAAGGGATTTAATTCACTGGGAATGACAAAGAGGACAACGCTGAAAAACACAAGTGTCAGTATTTTAGTCAGTGCTTTGAAAAGTTATTCTGGTATAATGAACTAACTACTGAAAAGGCTAAATTGTATATAAATACTGGATATTCTGTAAGTCTTTGGTCTATTTAAATGACAATTTAAAGACCAACTTAAGAACATGTAAAAATAAATAAATAAAAACAATCTATGGTGAACACGTCATTTTAAATGACCTACATTTAACAGTGCCATTAATATAAATAAAGCACATGATACCAATAGCAGGGCCACACGATCAGTTTCAGACAGATCTGGCACTGCAGTTTGAGTCCAACCACTGGCACCAATCTGTAGGACAGAAACAGCTGCAGCTTTAACACTCACCTCTAGGCGGGGCATGTGTTAAAATTGCAACAACACTGTTGCCTGTAGGAGGCAACTTTATAAATGAGGGCTTGATAAGGGGCTTCTAGGGATGTCAATAATTAACCGTTTAACCGTTTGGTCCACCAGTTGGTACATTGATATGTTTGCTTATTGTGATGTCATTTCTTGGTGTAACTGCTTTACATCCCTAAAATCCGTACAACCTAAGCTAAAAGGTTATTGTTGAGGGTAAGATGTGGATGAGAAGTCGTGAGCAGGTGTAAGCACTCAGGAAAAGTCGATGATGAGGTTGAAAAGATGGGATTTTATCATTTACCCCAATTACGGCCACTGAGGCAAGAATAATCATATAAAAATTAACATTAAGGAAAGCAAAAAAAAAATACTTTCAAGAAAATAAAGTAAAACAGTCAAAAACAGTCACATTTATACAATCTTACAGCTGATTACAGGTTGACCTTTGAACAAGTCACTATTCGACACTAAACTGAGAGCTATGCGCCCCGTCAGAGTTATGTAAGTCAATAAACCATAAACCATAAACCATAAATGAAAAAATGTAATAATCGGTTGTGTTTTCATCAAAGTTTTCTAAATAAACACACAAAACATAGGGCCAAAAATAACCAAAGGATTTCCAAAAGTACAAACATGGACAAAATATTTCTTAACACTCCAGAAGTTATTTGAACTATGTAAATTTTTTTGTTTTTGAAATATGCTAAATGGGGAAGTTCATAGGCTAACAAGCCATCACCTGCCGTTAGCATTCCATTGACTGCCATTCATTTTGGCGTCACTTTGACAGCGAATAACTTTACATCTGAAGCATTTAAAGACTCTATTTGTCCATTGTTTATTTCTAAAGAAACACAACAACGTATAAAAGGCTCCATTAACTTGTATCTCACATCGCTGTGTCCATTATTTTACTGTCTATGAGAAAGACTAAAGCCTTAGCTTTCTGCTGCAAACAAAATGAATGCTCTAGCTGTTATGGTTTTTATTTTAGATCGATTTAAACAGGATCATGGAAACAAGGACCTCTCGCGGCCATTATGAGGTAATACTCTATCACCACCGCTAGTTATCAGCCCCGTTTTGGACTTGCTAGTTAAGTTGCTAATGCTAACTTGGCACTAGCAAGTTGCGTTTTAAGCTTTTTTCTGCTCAGTTCATGACTTTCACAGCTGACTGGTCAAAATGCAGTGCTCTGGGACACACTATATCACTATATCAACGAGGACTGGCGGGTTAAATTGGCTGTCTCAAACACGTAGTATGGAGTATGCCAGGCAGACACACAGCTGACAACCTCGCAGGTGGATGCGGTGGAGGCAGGCTCGGACACATGGCGCATTCCAGTTGAACTGGGAAGTCAGAATTTTCAATTTTCAACTGGAGTCGGATTTCCCACTCGGAAAGTCGGGAAAACCTCACCACACAATCCAACATTGCTGCTCCCAGCATCAACAGTAGTAAAAGCTGTATGAATATCCTGTTTTAAGCACTTCTGCCACATCTGTATCTCATTGAATCATCCATACACACAGTATGCTGTCCATCTTCTATCTGTGGACATGTTGCTCCGGTGCAGGTGCAAAATACCACAAAATGCGTTGGAGCGTTGGATGCTGGATGCGTTAAGCGGTTCCAGGAAAGTGGCTGATGTCCACGATAATGCAAACAACATTGTGGCTGCGCAACCGCTACAAGTCCGCAGCTGTCCACGGAAAATGATGTCTGAGCCTTCTGGATGTTTGAACTGGGACTAATTTGCCTGCTTGTCGGTTAATGGCTAATGATCGGTTAATGAGGGTCGGCTGTCGGTCAGAAGAAAAATCTAAATTAGAATCCCTAGGTTCCACTCAGCCTTGCTGCCAATATGAAGTCCCAGTGGCTAACTGCAGATCTGCAACACAAAAATCTCCTGTGGCGCAAATTAATTTTCCCATAGACCGCCATAATAAAACAGTTTGTAAAACTGTTGACAGGACACATTCACATACAAACAAGGTCAATTATTATTATGATTTTGCATGAAGGTTTCATATTTACACAACTTTTTATCCCTTTCCTACTTTCCCAAGCACTCCACCTTGAGGAGAATCTGCAGCCTGCTAAATGCGTGTTTGTGAGTTACAAACCAGTTCCATGAGGTGCGGTTTACCTCTAAAATTGGGAAAAAGAACAAAAAATATGGTCCACTTAGCATATTATGTTCAGACCTGACCTCAAGCAATAAAACGGTTCCCTCACACATTCTATCAGTACTTGTAAATATTTGGATTGTTTTCAAGATTTTAAGCTGCTCTCTGATCTTGTTAAATTTATGTGAAAACTAATCTCAAAAGAAAGGGGTCTGCAGTCTTAAATTCCTATGTAGTGTTAAGGCTGAAGTTCAAGATATGACAACCAATTCATACATCTCAGAATTAGCATCTTTCATTGTTACAGGACACGATAGAAAATTCTGCTCTTTAAGGATACACCCCACCACTACCTAAGCAATCTGTCAAGTGAAGTGAACAAGGATGTGAGGTTAGGAATGAGTGGGCTTCAATTCATTGATCACATTTGACCATGCCCTTGTGTAGCTGAACCACAGAACACTATGCTGGTAGTTTATGGCATAAAAAGGCTGGCTTTGTTGCCGGATGTGGGGAAAACATCCAATAGACTCTAAAAAAAGCACAGGAAGGAAACTGGGGGTGGGGTGGCAGTGAGTAGCGATGGGGGTGTGGTGGTGGAGAGTGGGAGTGAGAAAGGAATGTTCTCTTCACTCTTGTTCTCCCTCTTGTTATCATCCATACACACACATAATAACCCCACTTTCTTACTAACAGCTATGAAAAGAATGCAGCATCACAGTTTTTCCTCCGTAAGCAGAAAGGCAGGAGAAAGAGCCTTTACTTACTTAGTGATCGTTTGCCATCAGTTCAAAATAACCCAAATAAATTTACAGGGGGCCCTATGACAGGAACCACTACCTTTGGTTATGTACTTACAATGCATGATTAAGCATTTTTTTAGGTATCTCCGACATAAAGAGACAGAAAAATATTTTTCAAACAATAACATTGATCATATTCTTTCATTTTACTCAGAATTCAGTCTGATCTCCTGTGCTGCATGCAGAAATACTTCTGGAGAAGAGTTGAATAATTAATTGATTAATGATCATTAGGAGGCAGCACTTACCTTCACACATACCTTCCCTTCTTGTGCCAGACATAGTCTGATATGATGCAAGTTTGTTTAAGGGTCTACTTAGCTAGCATACATTTAATCAAAGTTGATTCTGGTGTAGACCACTCATGCCCTGGGTTTGTGTGCCATGTTTTTGTGTCTAAGTGACTGGAACAACAATTTTTGAAACTGGTCCAGTATTAGGAATGCAGCAGTGAAAGAAGCAGTGATGCGACATTAATGGGCAGTTGCGCACCGTTAATTTACGTCCATTTAAAGTACTGTTTTGCCACTGACATGCTCAGTATATTATCATAAGTGTCTAACAACATTATGGAAAGGATCTCTACAGAGGTCAACCTTTTTGTTAAAAAGTAAGATCCTTTGAGTTTAACATGAAACGGCCTCGAAATCGCCATCGCCAAACCCACCAGAAATGGAGATTTATATAAACAGTAATTCAAGGTTGACAGAAACAAAATGCTGTCAAAAGCTGTCTTGGTTCGTCTTTTCACTATTCCAACAATCACCTCTCTGGTTTGGTTGAAATAAACCCTTAACTCACCCGTTTCCATGTGAAAATATGCTGGCTCTATACGCGCTTAAAGTATTGTTTATTTAAATGGAGTCTGGTGGGTTTGGAGATGGCTTCAGGACTGTTTCTGGTTAAACAAAAAGGACCTTAAAGTGCTCATATTATGCTTTTTGGCATTTCCCTTTTCCTTTATTGTGTTTTTTTGTGTGCACGTTATAGGTTTACAAAGTGAAAAAGCCCAAAGTCCACCCCAACAGAAAACACTGTTCACAAACTGCTCCAAACAGCTCTATTGTAGTCCAGCCTTTACTTCTGTGGCGAACGCTCATCACTTTGTAACACATGTTATAATGCTAGTTGCTAGCGTGGCACGCCCTCATACTCTGCAACTGACTAGCTAGCAGTGCTTACCTAGCTACTGAGCATGTGCGACTCCCAACAAAGACGGAACAGAAGTGAGATGTCTCACTCTGGAGCTAAAACAGAGAGCTCAACACACAGGGTGAAAAGAGGAGCTGCAGCAATGTGCAGTACAACAACAAAAATATGGTGTTTTTTGAAAATTAAACCACATAAACCTATTCTGGTACAACCTCTAAATACAATTATGAACCTGAAAATGAGCAGAATATGAGCACTTTAATTTTAAATTTTTTTTTAAATTACTCTTTAACAAAAAGTTCTATCTCTGTAGAGATCCTTTCCATGATGTTGTCAGACACTTCGAATAATAATCTGAGCCTGTCAGTGGAAAAAACAGCACTTTTAGTGGACGTACATTGACGATGCACATTTGCCCTTTAGGGTTACATTGCAGCCAGGTTCGCGGCTGCTGGTTACGCTGTTCTCGCTCAATACTGGACCAGTTTCAAAGACTTTTTTTCATTTTCCTCACTTAGACAGCAACGCATGGGAAAATAGGGTCCAGGTTGAAAAATACCGAAAATACCCTTTAAAGGCCAACACATGATCTGGTTTTGCCCCAACTTTGCAACATTATGGTGCAATATTCTAAATGCTTACTTAAGATATTGTTCCCCCTTAAGACTTATTCCACAACCCCGCTATATACTTATAGGATTCACCTCCTTAATTGCTTTAAGACTCATTCTCATCTTCTGGAGGCAACATTCACCACCTGGCTTTACCAGATGGATTAAACATACTTTGTACTTTTTGAGAGTGGAAAAAAATGAGATAAGAAAACGTAAAGGAGCGAAAACAACAATTTCAGAGAATTAGGAACCATTTCTGTACTACCGTGAGAGCATGTAGCGGTCTTTCAAAGAGAGGAAGAGGTTGAAAATGAAAGTCCTTACAGAGATAGGAATCACCTTCCTGAACTTCCCTTTATTAATATGTTTTTTTCTTTTCTCTGTAAGATTAAAGTACACTTAATAACCATAGAAACCACTCTACATGTAATCCAGCACAACACCACTGTGTATATGTATCTGATACTTAAACTAATCAAAGCTGCCATAAATGTTAGGCAAATCACAACAGGAAGTCAAGATGAATATTGCAGTTATGTTTACACTACTTAAACAAATTGGCTGACATTAAGGACAAACTTGAACTAAGACTTAGAAGCTGAAGGCACATATGTCCTCCCATCCATCATCCAGGCAAGACTCTGTTCCTGTCTGCTACACGATTTCAGTGCGAGACTCCATGTTCCTGCTCATTACCCCTTCATGTAATCCTTTCACGGTGGGAAAAAAGATTTCTCTCAGTTGTCATGCAAAGGGAACATAGCATTTACATTGTGAAACATTATGCACGTCTCATTCCACTTTAGAATCAGCTGTTGGCCTCATATGAATTAGAGGAACTGCTGTTGTTGGCCAGTCAAAATCCCACACTAGGACATCTGCAGGTAAGGACTTTGTCTAAAAACACATTTTAGTCCAAATCATTAGAATCAAAACGGAATCATCAAAATAGTAAGCATTAGCGTTCAAATACATGCCATAATCAGTACAGGCTGAAATTAGTCTTCAATAACCCCCATACCATGCAGCAGCTCTGCCACTGTAGGCCTGCTTCCTGTTAAAACCAGACTGTAGATGATTGGACAGGGCAGGTAAAGCCCAGAGACCGTCCCCTGGTTTCACCTCCTGTTTGCTGGAGATTCAACAGCAGTGTCTGTGTGCCTGTAGGTAAGGTGGAGAGAGAGCAGGCGCCGGAGCATTGCTCAGCACCGTGACACCTCACCACAGCACAGCACTAACACAAACATTCCAGCTGCCACTTCTCAGCCTTATTGGCAGAGCCGAGGCGAGAAACAAGCGCATCTATGTTCCTCCTCTAGACCCAGATCTGATGCTCCAGACAGGCTGGTCAAGCACTCTGAATGTTTGAATTTGGATTTGACAGCCGTGGGATTTTGAAGGCGGATATAGCAGAAATGCTTATATTTTATAAGCAGTTGATCGCCAGAATATTGTGATTGATATTTAGTTGCTTTATATCTGATCATGGTCACGCTCAGAAATGTGAGGAAGCCTCTACTACTACTACTACTATGAGAAAATTCCAGTTTATTACACATTTCTTGCAAATAAAATTGGTTGTAATATTATTGTACTCATCTGGGATCACAGTAGCATCGCAACAACCAAGTCTAAAGGGGCAAAAACATGAGCGGTCAAATGATCAGACAGCTTAAAGTTAAGCCAGATTAAATGACAATTTATTTGGAGGTAAAGCCAAAGGTTACAGCACACCCCTAGAGTTCTTAATCCCTTGTTGCATTGGAAACACTCATTTCTTGCCTAGTCTGAATCCTTTTCAGCAATGTCATCACCTTCCCAAATATCAGCAATTATCTTGGTGGGTACAATATTATCAAAACCAACGATAGAGTGGCTGGATTAGCGCAGTTGGTAGAGCCGGCGCACATATATAGAGGTTTACTCCTCAACGCAGCGGCCGCATGTTCGACTCCGACCTGCGGCCCTTTGCTGCACGTCATCCCCCTGTCATGTCGTCATCTGTCCTGTGAAAATAAAGGCCTAAAAATGCCCCAAAAATAATCTTACATTTAAAAAAACAACGATAGAAGCAATGGCCAAAACTATGAAAATAAGATCCAGGATGTTAAAAAAAATTGGAAAATCCTTTACATTCTCCACTGAAGCACAAATTAATGATACTGCTTAAATGGGCTGGCATCTCCATAAGGCAGGGTAAGGCAGTAGTGCCATCCATGATGCTCCTAGATAAAATCCCACCACACCGCACACCTGTCTAAAAATAAAAACAACAATTAAACCATATTTATTTTCTGTGGTCAGGTCTGATATTTGATAAATCTCCAACATAAGCTCAGGCTGTTGTTTTGAATCCGATTTAAATGCTTAGAAGATTGGACAGTGTCCACTTTGTGCATTTTGCCACATATTGTTATTGTCACTGCTGAGACAGAGACAGGGGTATGCATATTAAACACTTTTTCTTCAGAGGAAAAGAAGATGAAGAAAAGGAGATGTCAAGGACTAGAGACTGTAAAAACAAAAACTGTAACAATGTAAACTTGAACGGAATGTGCTATCAGTTCCATTTAAAAAACAATGTCAGCAACCTCATTTGAGACTGTGTCAACTGCGTTTGTGACTTTCACCTTCCATATATTTCACATCTATAATATACCCCAAAGGACAACTGTGGCAAAGAACAGAACATTACTACTATGCAAATAGGACTGAACTGTGACTTTGACCACAGAGCACAGGAGCGGGAGTGAGAGAAGAGAAGAAAAAGTGAATGCTTGTGCCTCTTTTCAGCACTCCGCAACTCTGGAGCCTGGGAACTTCAGCAGCTTGGCTGGGCTCTGAGAAATATCCTGAGCTGTAATGTAAACACGTCTGAACTCTGATCTAGCATGGCCCTCCCCCACCCCCTCCCACTTTAACCCGGAATTCTGTGCAAGGGTCTTGCCAGTGACATCAGGAGCCCACTTTCTCATTTCCTGAGCAGGGTAATGACCCTGGGGAGAATAGGCTGTTTGAAGTCCTACAAAGAAAGCTGCTTAGCTCTGAACCCAATTGTTCCTCAGCAGATGAGCTTTCGAATGGTTTTGTGCGATAAATAAATCTTGTTGTGAACCTATAAAGCCAGGCTGGAGTAAAGAATAACAGCAAGGTGAGGAAATGATGTCAACATGGCAACGCATAAGTGGACATCCACACCCAGTTCCCCAGTGGCAACTGTGATAATCAGATCTGTTTACAACTGCAGCTACAAGTCCAGGAAACTGCGACATATCAGGTGGCTGATTATCAGATGAGTGGGAGAACCGTTAGAGAGATAAGCGCCTGTTTATCCAAGCATCACACAAATGTCAGCACTAAAACAAAACCTCCATTCATTGTCAAAATGGTGCACAATATGAATACAAAAATTTAACAGAAAACATTAATATTGGGTGTCTATTTTCTAGGCTTCGTCATGAACAAGGCAGCAACATAACATACTGCTTGTGTTTCCTTTTGCGTGCAATTTGTCCCCTCAATTCACCCTCCACGCACTGCACATAAGATACACCTGAACATGCTGGTTCCCACAGGGTTCCAGTTTCAGCACTGGGTAGCAAAGCACTTGTGGAAAGACACTCCAAGGCACTACCCTCCAACCCCCCCTTCCTCCTCTGCACACAATCCTGCCCCTCTCTTCAATTAAGTCAAGCAGGAAGAACCTGACAAACCTCAAAGAGGCTCTCTTCAAATCACATCAGGCATGAATGGTTACCTCTACCAGGCCCCTCTGAAGATAGAGATGTACATAAACATGGCCCTTTCTTGCTAAGTGATTGCCCCAAGCTTCTCATATATGTGTATGTCTAAAGCCATGAAAAAAAATAAAACATGTTTCCTGAGTCAAATGGATTTAATAGCAACGATGGAGCACTAATATATTAGTAGTCCTAAAATTCCCCATTGACTTCAGTGGCACAGATGAGATTTTTTTTGTGTCTTGAGGTCCACATAATGCTCGATATTCTAACAAAGTGCTGGAAATAACGGCAAGAATGCTGAAAGCACAAATCAGCAACAAAGGGATACAGTGGGGACTCTCTAATCCAAACCCCTTGGGAATGGAGGTATTTCAATCCAGTGAAATGTTCACTTGGATGAAACACTGAATAGTGGGGTAATTCATATTCAAAACATGAAACAAGTATCCACGCATATTCTCGAGAGTCTATTGCACAGTCTAATTTGCAGTCGGAGGATCAGTTAGGAAATTCAAACAATTGTGCAGCTTTTTTGGAACTCATTCTCACATTAGGGGAACATATCAGTTTGCAAGTTCGAGCATTAGATACATATATTGACACGTGTAAGGCTCCAACTAACGTATCAGTATTTCCTTATTGACTACTCTGTAGATTTATATTCAATTATACATTTTTCTGTACAAAATGTCAGTACTTAAAGGTCCTTTGACATGCTGCTTTTTGGATGCTTTTATCTAGGCCTTAGTGGTCCCCTAATATTGTATCTGAAGTCTCTTTCCCGAAATTCTAGAGCCAGTCCCACAATGAGCTTTCCTTAGTATGTGCCATTTCTATGTCTGTAGCTTTAAATGCTATTGAGGAGGAGAGAGGGGGGGGGGGCAAGGTGGAGTGGGGGTGTGTCCTTGACCAACTGCCACTTTGTTTGTTTGCAAGCCATGATGTCGCTCTTTTTCTCATGGGCGGGCCAAATTCTCTGGGTGGGCAAAGCAGAGAAAGGGGAGGTAACTTGCTCCTTATGACCTCATAAGGAGCAGATTCCAGATCAGCCCATCTGAGCTTTCATTTTCTCAAAGGCAGAGCAGGATAACCAGGGCTCAGTTTACACCTATCACCATTTATAGCCACTGGGGGACCATAGGCAGGCTGGGGGAATGCATATTAATGTTAAAAAACCTCATAAAGTGACATTTTCATGCCATGGGACCGTTAAAAATGCCCATTACAGTTTCTAAGAGAAACAAATTGTTGTTCCAACCAACAGTCCAAGACCACAAAATATTCTGGTTACAATAACATTAGTCTATATCTACGATGTTACATTTTAGGGATTGTTTAGGTGCCGCCGGAAATTCTGCCGGATCTGAGTTTCCTGTTGCACGACTTAAAAGAACTTTTAAACGAGCACAGTTTTCCACCAAAACAAGTTCCTTCCCGAGGCTATTTTGCAGAGGCACCCATGCTCCGTCTGGCGCTTAGCCCCGCCCGAGGCAATTATGATTGGTTTAAAGAAATGCCAATAAACCAGAGCATGTTTTTCTCCCATCCCAGAATGCTGTGTGGACTAGCCAGATCGTCCTCCGCAGCGCTGTGGAGGAAGGTCTGGCAATGTGGGACTACAATAACATTAAACTGACAATAGCAGCAAATTCTCACATTTAAGACGATGAAACCAACAAATCATTAGTGCTTCTGCTTGATAAATGACTTAAACAATTATCAATTATCAAAATTGCCGTAGATGAATTTTCTATCGATGATTAATCGATTGATTGTTTCAGCACCAGACACATCACATACTTGTTTTTTATCATGTGAGAATAAACAAGGCAAACACATATATGTGACTTGTAATTTATTACTGCACAGGGTTTAAATCAGCAGAGTGGACACAAAAAGAAACAGAAGCTGCACCACCAGGGAGGAGATGTTGCAAGGTTGATGCTGATCACGTGTTTTCTACAATGTTAACGCTGTGTCTGAAGGTAAAGCTGTTACCTTGCAAGCTCTGCTAGAGGCCGCGGACCACAGCCAAGGACTGCAACCACATGTCTACGGAGGAAAGGCTTTTAATCTGGGACGGGCAGCAGTTCCAGTACAACTACAGGCTAAATTTACCCTGAAGACCAGGCTTTTATTTACAGTAGCTCATCCAGCAGCAGACCTGGCCCACCTGGACTGTCAGGGGCCTATGTTCCTCAGAGCATGTACTCACTTAGATTGTATCCTCCCTTGAAGACTGAGGATGAGATGGGCCTACTACATGATTTCGGCAGCCCTCTTCAAAGACAGATACAGCCTTCCCATAGGCTGCTGAATTAAACATGAGGCGTGTGCGGCAGGTTGGATTGTGTGTGTGTGTGTGTGTGTGTGTGTGTGTGTGTGTGTGTGATGGGTGGGAGGGTGGTTGAGTGGGGGAGTGGGAGGAGGGAAGGAGGAAGAGGGGGTTCTTAAGACACCACTATTAGACATACTGTATAGCAGATGATCCGTGAATGCCTTTGATTTGACGCACATCCTCAACTGCCCTGCTGGGTTTCCGGAAGCTTTTGTCTTTCCTGATTCATACTTTCTTCTTTGTTTTCATATTTATGTGTGTTCTTTTGGTAGCATGGAACTTGTTAACAAAATCTAAATTAGTCCAGAAAAAGAATGAAAGTGTGCTCATTTCAGCGGGAGAAGGCAATGCAAATCCTGCCAAGTACAGAGATGTCCCAGATTCAAACAGCACTGTTTCTAACATGTTGCTGCTGCTTGGAATATTATATTGAATGTACCACTTCTCTCTAACATTAAATGTATTATCCAATAAGAATATGACAATAGTGTTACATGAATAATATCAACTTACATTGACTTCTTTTATCAGAAGAAAACAAAAGGGAGTAGGATGAGCACATTTGTATTAATTACTAAAATTGCATCATCAATACATGTTCACAATCCCACCTTTACTCTGCATTGCTGAGCAACACACCTGTGCATTTTTGTATGCACTAAACAAGGCCTTTAAGTTATCTGACATTTCATTGTTCCTTATCATTCGCTGATATAACTTACACTCAGCTAATGAAAGCTTTTAGTGTACATAATGTCTCAAAGGTCTTTTCTGGGAACACCCGCCAGTACACAGGAAGTGATACATGTTTTCTGACATTAACAACATTGTCTGGAACTGGGTAGTCAACAACAGCTTCCATGGACCTCCAGACAAGGAAAGAAAAAGGAAAAATGACTGCTTAGCACTAAAGATGTCCTCAAAATAAATAAAAAAACAACAATCTTTTGGATAACCACTTAAAATTTCATTTGACATATTGGGACATCATCATGCTAGAACTAATGATCTGCTGAAGATCCTGACTTATGCCATCATGACTTTGGATAATACTCAAAGCTGCAGTTTATAAGATTGGAAATGCAGCCTCTGTAATATATTTAGTATATGCTTTCATTAACTCAAAAGGGATTGGAAACTAAAGCTCCTCTGAGAAATGTCAGTCATCAGTGAACTTTTGTCTCATGCTACTTAAAAACCAGGTGTCTGTGTTGGCTACCAAAAGAGAAGCTTGTTGAAGCTTGTACCCCACCCTCCCTCGAGGACATAGCAATCCTGATCCCAAAATGTAGGCGTAGCTACAGTTGTTTCAAACACATGTGTTCTGATGTTATCATAAATCTATGTTTACCTGGGAATAGAGACATTCATTTCATGCACGATATAACCAGAAGATGATACGGTAGCTATTAACTAGGTCAGAATCAACATACTGTCCAAAGAAATGTCATCCCGAGGCTGCCCTTTCTTGGAAACTGACAAGCCACAGCGTTAGCTTTGTGTGTGATATTAACCTACTACTTCCCCCTTCCTTAAAGACAAGCTGTGCTTGCATAGAAGAGTGTAAAAACTATTTATGAACTCCCCTTGGATATGACTGTGGAATGTCCAGAACAAAATGTTACATGGTCCGTATTTGTATTACACAAGTCAGTAAATCTGGCTGATGTCTATATCAGCTAAAAAAGCCGCTGCCATGTTTCTCTGAACAAATCGCTAATCCTTACCGTCTCTGCTGTGTCAATCAGAACACATAACACAGAAATGTATGTCGTCATATCCCCCTTGGAAACATGTTGAAATTAATCTGGAAATAGTTGAGCAAATGAGTATAAAAATAACTGTTTAATGAGCAAATGTCATCCACTGACTCCTAGCTTCAATCACATCCCATGCCAGTGGGTTGATACCCATATTACAAATAGATTTGTTAAAAGAAATCTATGATGGGTCGCGAATGGGGGATAAAGCATTAATATAATTAATATAATATAATCTTTCAATCTGACAAGTTTGCAGCATTTGTACAAAGAAGTATTATATTCTCAACCAGTTAGGGTCCGGTTAGGTGTTGGGCTTTTTTATTATTGATTAATCTGTGGATTATTTTCTGGAATAATGGATTAGTTGTTGGGTCTATAAAATGTCAGAAAATGGTGAAAAAGTCCCAAGATGACGTCCTCAATTGTCTTGTTTTGTCCACAACTCAAAGATATTCACTTTACTGTAACAGAGGAGAGAAGAAACTAAAAAATAGTCACATTTCACAAGCTGAAATCAGAGAATGTTTATTTTTTTCATAAGAAAATGACTCAGGCCGGTTAATCAATTATTGAAATAGTTGGCGATTCATTTAATAGTTGACAACTATTTAATCGATTAATCGTTGCAGCGCTAGTTAGGTAAATTGTCAATTAACACCCTTTTGACTAAACTAATTATATTTTTTTTCCAACTGTCATAATATACAGTCTACACAGTAGCATATCAGAAGACATCATGAAAACAGCGTACTGTGTCATTTATTACAGTTTAAATGTAGGTGTTTGTTGTTACAAAAACTTTCATTTAAATAATTGAGGACATTTAAAATACATAATACACAGCCGGAACTGCACTATGCATAAGTAGAATAGGATTGTGGCTGTGTTTAAACCATACCTTGGAATGAGCATTAATCCCAAATAGAAGAGGAGATTAGCAGATGGCTTTACTACAGTATACGGAGGCCTATCTTAATGTCTTTTAATCAGAGCACTGTGAGCTGCTCCACTCATCTCAAAGCTACAGTGTATACAATGAGACAAGCTTAATCACATCAGGCTTACAGTGCAGTCGTGCTGTCAATAAACAGCAGCCGCAGCCATTTCAGTCCTCCCTAAAGGGGACTTCATTCAGCAGACCAACAGAGAACCAGCTACTCCGAAAAAGAAGAACTTTAGCCTTCCCATGACAACATGGATGGGATCTGTGCATATGTGAACATGGATCCGTGCTGCACCCATAGGGTTGGGTAAAGCTGTGGGCTTCACTGTGGGTGGCCCCCATGGACCTGGGCTAATTGTTTCACATCACAGGCGAGCCAGGCTGAGATCAGACCACCGGCAGCTCGGATTCAGGCAGTTCAACAGCCAAACAGGGTATGCCAGGAAGCACTTACAGTGCACACCCCAGCCCACTCACACACACACACACACACACACACACACACACACACACACACACACACACACACACACACCATCCATCATACATGACCACCAGAGAGTGCAAGGAATTTATTTTTCTCCATGCTATTTGAGTAAGCTGTCAATCCACTGGTCACTTGGTAGTTACCTCAGCCATGATGAATTAACTAAGAGGTGTGATTGTTATGTTTCATTGTCACAATCAATTGTAGCAAAATGTACTTGAAATGTAAATACAAAAAGGTGACACACCTTTTTTCATAATGAAAAGTGAAGTGCTGTACAAGAAGTGATGCATTTGTTGTGCTTAAAAAGAATAATTTATTAATGTTATAGGAGGAATTGACATTCTGCACATTTGTCTTGATCAACCATAATCTGCAGCCAACGGCACTGTGAAGTGGTTTGGTTGGCGACCCTCTTTCTTTTATTTTAATCATTTCTAAAGTCTGGAAGAAGGAAATATCAAAGAAATGGTAAAAATAAGTCTTAATTTGAGCAAAGTCTGAAAAAGAAATCATATTTTTTTTGTGTGTGTGCTTTCCTCCACTGTTAAAAGGAGGAACCTAGGGGTACCGAGTCGACCGTTCTCTGGGATATGTTTTCATGCTAATCGAATGTGACCAGTTTTAGTGCAAACCGCTAATTAGCTTATAATGCTAGTCGTTGGGGCAGAGGGTAAAGTAAAAAGAAATCGATATTTCTATACCACTAACAAGGCTCAAAATATCACCACACTTCCACAGTAGCATAATGAGGGTCCCTACATGTAAACCGAAGCATTGAGAACTTTGTAAGTATACAGACAGTTTATTAAAAAGATGGTTTAGAAATACAGTACCGTTCATGTATATGGGTGGGCACCATCTTGGGAAAACAGTCACGATCAGTCGAACGACGAATGCAGTGCAACCAGTAACCAGTGACATAGCTCAAGCACAGCGTTCGTCGTTCGACTGATTGTGACTGTTTTCCCAAGAAAACTCTTCACATTCGATTAGCATGTAAAAATATCCCAGAGAACGGTCGACTCGGTACAAATGTATTATTAACCCCTAGGTTCATTTTGTGTCGGATTTCTCCTTTAATAATATTGCAACCTATCCAATTTATCTTGCAACCCTTGTGTGGGGGTCCTGAACCCCAAGTCGAAAACATCCGATCTGTCAACAAAAGTACAACTGACCGCAGTTGCCAGTTCTGACCTTTTATACAGGGTGCTGCAATTGTGCCAAACACATAAAGCTTAAAGAGCATTTTGGCATTGTGCCTTTTTTGGGCCGCTCACAGTTAACAGTGACAGGACACATAGGGAGAGAGAGGGGGATGACAAAGACTAAATTCTTCAGCCAGATTTGGACACGTTGCTAGGATGACCAAGATACCTCACATACATTACGTTTTGCAAGTAAACTCTTATTTTGTCTTGTGTTCTGAAAGGGGAATTCAAAAGTTTCTGTTACAAGTTGGCTCCTGCGGGAAAAGTATTAAGGGAAATTTCACAGTTTAATTTGTTTTTACTGTTGGTTTGTTTAACTTTTAGTTTTTTGAATTCAATAATTGCAACATCTTTCCAAAAGTCAATGAGTAATCGTGTTAAAGTGCTCATATTATGCTCATTTTCAGGTTCATAATTGTATTTAGAGGTTATATCAGAATAGGTTTACATGGTTTCATTTTTTTTTTAAAAACACCATATTTTTGTTGTACTGCACATTGCTGCAGCTCCTCTTTTCACCCTGTGTGTTGAGCTCTCTGTTTTAGCTACAGAGTGAGGCATCACACTTCTGTTCTATCTTTGTTGGGAGTCGCACATGCGCAGTAGCTAGGTAAGGACTGCTAGCTAGTCAGTTGCAGAGTATGAAGGCGTAACACGCTAGCAGCTAGGTGAGCATTATAACGTGTGTTACAAAGTGACGCATGTTCGTCACGGAAGTAAAGTCTGGACTACAATAGAGCTGTTTGGAGCTGTTTGTGAACAGTGTTTTCTGTTGGAGATGGTAAGTCCCTTTGGGGTGGACTTTGGGCTTTTTCACTTTGTAAACCTATTACATGCACAAAAAAGATTTATAACACAATAAAGGAAAGGGAAAAAGCCAAAAAGCATAATATGAGCACTTTAAATAATCGGGATTTCAATATTGACCAGAATAATCGTGACTACGATTTCTTTACATAATTGAGCAGCCCTATCTCACACGCTGGCTTTTTAAGAACAGTTGCTGCCGTGTGGTAGTTGCAAGTGGGCAAACAGATCAGCATACAGAGCACTTTCTTTGCGAGCGCATGCTGCTCTAGGCCTATAGTTCTCATATCTGTCACTAGAACAAGACTGGGAAATAACAAAATCCTCCCAGTGCACACAGGACTGTTAATAACCAGGAATCCCTCTCCTACTGCTTTTTCAAGGCCTGTTTGACGTAAAGTAAACACGTGCAGGAAATGTATTCAGTGGCTCTAAACATTTATATGGGGGCCTTGTGCTTCAAACAGTTTCATGGCCAGCACATCTTTCAAGAAGGTGCTTAGTGAGCCATTTGTTAAAGGCATGATAATAGGGCATGACAATGCATGGCATGCTACATGCAGCGAGGCTGTGTCACTGTTTGTTAAGCCTTTAGTTTGTGTACTCGATCTGTGCCGCTGATAGACAATGTAAGATGGTTGCTGAATACTGATCTGATGAAACTTAATGTCTGTACATTATAATACAGGGCTTATGTTTTCTAAGCCCATTTCTGTGCTGAATGAATCTACTGATACAGGTATGAAGGGAAAGATTGGAAAACCGGTTGTGGAACAACATAATCAAATGCATCTATGAGTACCCAAAAGCTTTCGATGAGTTCACGCACGCATTATGGAAAATCATTTTCTGAGTGGTTGGATAAGTATGGCTCTCATCTCTTCTTCTTTTCCATTTCTCCAATTTCATATAAAAGAATATCCTTTGTTAATCTGGTCTCAATGAGCACCGTTGTTAGGTGCTGCTCACTCTGCGCTTCCAGCCAGTCATAATCCATTGTGTTGTTTGCCCCTCACTTGGTGTACATTTCCATCGCAAATTCCAATGTGAACAGTCAATAACATGCACAGATGTGGCCATTGTAAAAGCCTTACTTTTTAATTCAGAAGAATGTAGTACGGTCAACTACTACAGCACCCCATGACATACTTGAAACACAAGTTGTACTCTCGGATTATAAAAAAAAAAATCTTGATTAGGGTTGGGTATCGAAACCCGGTTCCACTATGGAAACGGTTCCTACGCAACCGGTAGGAATTGGACTGTATTAGAACGCAAATTTCGGTTCCTCATTTTCCCTCCGTCGCTCTGAAACGGACGTGAAAATATCACACTTTCTCTGTAGTCTACCGTTAGCTAGCTATCGTAAATGTAGGCTACTTTTAAAATGCCATATTTTCACTCTGGGCTCACCAAAATGGACGTAAAAGCATATTAACCATTCACTGCACGTGATCGCTAGTAAACATATTACATCTTTGATGTAATTTTTCAGTTTTTCAAGAATCGGTTTAGGAATTGGAATCGTTTTAAAAGTACCGGTTCGGCATCGGAATCGTAAAAATCCAAACGATACCCAACCCTAGCTGTAGGTAGGATTGTGAAGATTCAGGAGTTAGCCAAAAAATTTGAACATCAACAACTTCTCAGTCCCTCCCCCCTTTCTGCTAATGCCCAAAACGGTCTCCTAAGCCCCTCCCCCCATAAAGGAGAATGAATGCATGTGCCTGAGCAGTGATTGACACGCAGTTAGACACCTCCCATGGCCCTGATTGGTGCATCTGAACATCTGATTGGTGCTAATCGCACTACAGGTTGTAGGTGGTGCCAGAGGAGCCAGATTTTTTTTTTTAATGGCCTGCTTCATGTAGTTCTACTCGAACACAGGGTCAGTTTCAGCAAATATGCCAGAAAGTTGGTTTTATAAGTCTTACCTACTGCACCTTTAATCCATTAGTTGTTTGTTCTATAAAATGTCTTAAATGTCTTGTTTTGTCCACTTGTCTACTCAAAGATATTCCATTTACTGACACAGAGGAGTGAAAAAAAACTAGAAAAATATTTACATTAAAGAAGCTGGAATCACAGAATCTTTTCATGAAAAAAAACCTCCAACCGAACAATCGATTATCAAAATAGTTGACGATTAATTGAATAATCAACAACTAATCTGTTCTTTTTTTAATCTTTGCAGCTCTAATTTTTCAGTATTTGGTTGCAAGAGTTATTTGACACTTTACTTACTACTTACTACAACAAATTCCAGAAAGAACTCTGCAGTGTTAATGCTGGAAAGATGCCGTATAAATGCATTAGGGGGGAATTTGTGCAACGGCTGCTGTTCTGCTTCACCCAATCATCATGAGTTGTGAAAAACATATTAACCCCAGGGTTGATATAAACATGTGTGCCAGGACTTCATTTCCTCCTCGCACTCTTGCTGCACTCATCAATTTTATGTAGAACACGCTACTCCAGAGTCAACATCAGGAAAAATGAAACAGTACATGATAATGATGTTCCCTGACCTCTTTTAGACAGTCAGTATAATACATGATGTTGTTGTGTCTTGCGACTCATCATGTTCCGCGGCTGTACCGTACCTAACAGCATGAAAACTAAATATGTGGAAAGCTAAACAGCTCTTTATATTAGCACTATAAATCATGGGGGAAAAAATTGACTTTTCTTGGATGTGAAAGTCTCGATCCAGGCTTAAGCTAATACAGTTGCATGACATGTAGAGGCTATCCTGTGCTCACTTCTAGGGATGACAATAAATGAACTGACAGAACAATCATCGCTGCCCTTTTATGGCTTTACTGGAAAAAAAATATATATTACTTTGTTTATTTTTCCATCCAGCATCTCAGGCAAATCAAGAGCAGGAACATCTGCAAGCTTTCACCCTTTTGACGTTATATTTGAAACGCTGCTTGGGAAATAATTCATAGTCTAGATGCTGAACTCCCCCATGCCAAATGAAAGAAAAACAACAAAATAAATCTCACATCTTACTGGCTGTGCCCTTAACAGATGCCATACAGGAAGTCAGTCCTATCAGCACTAGCAGGCACACAGAAAGCCCTGCTGTGTTTTACAGTCAAATTTCCCAACCTTGTGTTCTTTGCAAGGTTCTGATGTTTAGGGAGAACATGCAAACTATACTGTCCTTTATTCTCAATATCCTTTTCTCAGAAGATTCTCAAAACTACTCAAAATAAGGCCACACCGCTTTTTGCTTGACTTCAGAAAAACAATTTGAGAAACCCTGTTCAATGACAGGTAGCATCCTCTTGAGGGTTTGGTAATCCGTGTGACACAAAGGAAACTGACGTATCTGTACTGCAAAATGAGATAACTGTACATATGAAATGGGTTAAACAAGCCACAGAATGCATCTGCATCCATCTGTTTGGATCAGCTGCACAGTACAGATGCTGACAAGGTTTGCGGTAAATGCAAAACAGCCCCATGGCCCAATGACCCCAAAACAATTTCCTCTGAATGGATTGCTTTGCAAACAAGCTTTGTGATCCTGTATCATCCATCTACTTCCAGGGCCTCTTTAATCAGCAAAACCAGGAACCCAGAGTTTATTACTCTGCTTTTTTAACATTGCCCGACTGTTGTGACATTTGATTGTCCTGTAAGGTTGGACAGAGCCTTAAAGTGATAGTTCAGGGTAATTTCACCCATGGCTGCTTTCCACATTGACCTCAAGCCAAACAACCCCCCATAAGCTTTTTTCCCTTGTTATAACGTTGGTCGAGTTAGCGTTATCAGCTGGTTAGCTTAGTGCAGGCGCTAATGGATCCACGTTTGTATCTCGTAAATTACCCCCCTAATAATGCCCGGAATGATAACAAACTTCTACAGTAGTACAAATAGTTTCTGTACTAATAAAACGAGGCATTAGAAAGTTTGTAACTACACTAGAAGTATATTTAAATAACACTTGTCTGATGGATACTCCTCTCGGCTGCTACCGCACTATCGCGCAGTACTTACATACTACTATTACATACTACTATTACATACTTCTGGTGTAGTTACAAACTTTCTAATGCCTTTTTTTATAAGTACAGAAACTATTTGTACTACTGTAGAAGTTTGGTATCATTCCGGGCATTATTAGTGGGGTAATTTACGAGATACAAACGTGGATCAATTAGCGCCTGCACTAAGCTAACCAGCTAATAACGTTAACTCGACCAACGTTATAACAAGGGAAAAAAGCTTATGGGGGGTTGTTTGGCTCGAGGTCAAGGTGCAAAGCAGCCGAGGGTGAAATTACTCCAAACCATCACTTTAACTGCTTGTCCATTAAGAGTCAGAGTGGCATATTTGTGAGTAATTTGTGTAGAAACATTACTTCTGTAATACAGAAACTATACAGCTCTCAACTGACCAGCAGATTGACATGCAAAAATAATGCTTGTAATTTCTCATGGTCTGAGTTTTGAAATTTGGGCAGAACTGTAACTGTTGAATGCTCTGAAATGAATTGCAACAAAGTGTTGTTGGTTTTTGATAGTTATTGTCCTTTGTGAGGTTAGGAATAACACAAAATCACAACTCTACCTGAAAGAGGAGTATGCCATTAAGAAAAAGGAGGAGACATCCCAACTGTGACATTTCGGGTCACTTAGGTCATACAGGTTTAAAGTCCTGTACCCGACCCATTACTGGCTTTTTACTGGTATGGGTTGCATGCATGTGATTGGCGATTAATTCATTGATAAACTGATACAAAAAACAGCTTATAATGCCTATCATCACAAGCAACCTTATCATCCTCATCATCACTATGATAATCATATTCACCATGGTGTCATTCTTAACACAAGCTTTAACGTCATTATCATATTCATCATCATATTATCTTTATTATTATTGTCACTGCTGATCATTCATTACACCCCCCCCCCCCCGACCATCACCAATTGGGCCAAACTCACCGCTATGCGCGTGTTGATCTTCTGCTCGCCCTCGGAGCCCTTCTGCTCCCCGTTGGCCCTGCTGTACTCTGGAGGTTGCTGGTTCGATCCCCGGCTGCCCTTTGCCTTCCGGGTCCCGGGCCCTTGGTGGACTATGTTGAGCAGGTGAAGCGTGCTCTCGTGCTCCCGGTCCGAGCTCTCGGCCTGGCCCCTCTGGTAGCGGTTCTCGCAGGTGGTGTGGTGCCGCCTGCACAGCTCTATGCGGGCGCGCAGACGCTCCACTATGGCGTTGTGCAGCTGTGGCACCGCGGAGCCCCTGGATGGGGCCACCCCAGGCCCGCTGCCGACCCCGCCGGGCACAGTTCCTAAACCGACACCCAACATGGGCACGAACGATCCCGCGGCAGACTGAGCAGGGGTCGCCTCTCCCATGCCGTTTACACTGAGGTCCGCTGAGCTTAGATTGGACCACAGTACGGGCATGGAAGACAACAAGACGTATGGACTCAGCTAGGATCCCATGTGGAAAGAAAAAATACTCCACTGCACGCACAAAGTCACTCGAGAGACGAACGGTGTAGCCTATGATAGCCTGTTTGTTGAAAGATTGCACAATTATCCCGACAAATTGATAGTAATGTTATAGAGATGGGAAAGACTCAAAGACACTTGCCTAGAAAGTAAGATCAGGTCAGTATAAACTCATTCTAGGTTCCACAGAGGCATTAAAAAAAAAGTCCCAATGTTGCAGATTTGTATTAGTGATTTCTTCCTCTCTGGTGTTATACTGTGTCAGCTTAGAATTAAAACGGAGATGATTTACACACATGAAAGGCTCGTGGACTCACAGCTGGAATGAATCCACTCTTGCTTAACGACTGGACCTCTGCTCACGGATACATTACATTCAATAAGAAGCCCTCGGATGATTCAGAACCTTAGCACGCACAACTTCAGTTCCATCGATGGCTGGTAGCCTATTTAAACTACAATGTCATCTATGTGCCACACTTATTAAATAGTCCGAAAAGAGTAAGAATAACTGTACATTTAAAGTGAGCGACTGGTTCGCCAAAACAGGAGAATCTACCAACACACAAAAGCCCCTAAACTTCAACACTCACGGCATTTTGGTTTGGATTATTTTTTTTGTCCTTTCTCTCCGTCTTTCGCTTTCCATCCGGATAAAAAAGGATCTGGTTGTAAATTACGAGTCAAAAAGCACGCAGCCTAAACGCAGGGAGCCGTTGCATTAAACCGATTGAGATCCGTCTGAAATAGTCCATTGACAAGCGTTTGTCCGTGTGGTGCACCGAGGCAATAGCGGAACTACAATACACAGACCCTCATTGTACGAACATTCCTCTTCTGACATGATCCACTCCGGTAGACGCGGCGGGGTCCTAACGCGCGCTCTAGTGGAGAGAAGTGGGGACGCCAGGCATGCACCGTGACAGCACAGGGACGGGATTTCACTCATGTTTGATCAACAGCAATGGTGGAAGAAGTATTCATATCCTTTACTTATGCCAGGGGTCTTTAACGTTTGTTAAAGGGCCCCTCAGTTGAAAAACAGATGGAGCAGGGAGCCCTTACAACATAGTATTGTATACAATATGAGAATGAAATGTAAAATATAAATTGCATGTTAAATTGGGCCTACAATAATGTATAGGGCGGCCTAAGGCCTTTACACATACCTTTTTATGGGGCATACAATATTAAGCTATTAAAATTATAATTGTTGACATTCATATTTACACATCATGTTGTAATGTTAGAATGTGGCACAGGGAATCCTTAAGCTTAACTGGATCTGTGGATGGCTACATTATGGCTATCTACCTATAGGCCAGTAAGCCTATCATCAATGTAAAAACCTTTTTTTTTTTTAAACTATCTAATAATTTGGAGGCCCCTCCTGCAGTAACTCAAAGGACCCCCTAGGGGTCCCAGACCCCTGCTGAAGATCTCTGACTTATATACCACACTGTAAAAAGTAAAAGTCCTGCATTAAAAATGTTACTTAAGTAAAAGTATGTAAGTATCATCAGGAAAATGTACTTAAAGTATAAAAAGTAAAAATGCAGAAGAATCCTCACATTTTAGAAAGTGTAAAGGATCCAAACAGTTGTGTGTTTAATGGTCTAGTCATTGCAGCTGGACTTGTAGGCCGTTATATTGTTGGCCAGTTTAATTTATAAACTACATGTGTTTTGTGTGCAAAAACCTTAATGTGTAAAGTAACTAGTAACTAAAGCTGTCAGATGAATGTAGTGGAGTAAAAAGTACAATATTACTCTCTGAAATGTGGCATGAGAAGAAAAGACTCAAGTATTATTTACTATTATTATACATTTGAGTAAATGCACTTTGTTACATTCCACAACTGTTCAACATGACACAAATGGTGCATGTGCAGATAGAAGTAGCTGATGAAGCAGATTTGATATAAGACATTTATGGTTTAAAAGATCTCCTTTTGGTGTTTGCTATCCTTTTAATGTATTTATTACTGGTTGTGGTTTGTCTGTTAAATAGAAGGCCTACAACAGTTTCTTGCAGGCTACTTTACCAAAAGGCTGTACAGGAGAATATTATAAATATCACAATAATTAACTAGAATAAAACCCACAACACAAACTTAACTAGTTACACAGAGAGTCCTATAAAGATGTTGGTGACATGGTGTCAATACAGCATCAGATATACAGATATAATTAATCTCAAAGGACAATAACGTGGACAGCCAAACTGCTTCTATTTGTAGGAAAGTATTCACTTGTCAAATTCTGACACTGAGATTTAAACATTAAGACTGTCAAGTTACAAGAGAACTATCCCTGCGTCCCAATACCCATACTACCACACTATTTAGTATGCCAGAATTTTTTTTAGTATATCCCAATACATAGTCTATAAAATCCAGTATGCCACAAATACCAGGATGTCCCACTGCATCCTGTCAGATTCTGCAGTATGCAAGCCAGGATGTTTTTCTGGCTCGTTTTGACCCACAATCCCTTGCGCAGCATATATGAGCAAGAGGGTCAAAGTTCAAGGCGCAATGTTGTGAAGAAGTAATATGTTTGCATACTGCATGTAACAGTACGTACTTTGTAAGGGCAGCTGCAGTTCGTACTAAAAGTGAAAAAGAAAAGAGTCTGAGATTTGGAACTCAGCCCATGTTTCAAGTTGGCGGTCGGTTAACCTCTTACTAGCACCGTCTGCTAACTAGTCTGTCAGCATGCAAGTCCAGTTACACAACAAGAGGGCACACATGAAGCATACTAATTCTCTAGTAGCACTTTAAAGGTCCAGTGTGTAATGTGTTTAGTAGTTCATTATCAAAATCTGTGTTGCTTGTTCACAAACTTGTCCTTTTTCATGATTATTTACCACCACCATCAATTCCAAGTATTCCTTTTGGCTTGAACTGGGGTAGACCATAGACATATATATAATGGACCAACAGATCCCGTTGCTCTGGACGGAGACCAGTGAAGGATATTAGAAGCACTTTTCCGGTGAGCGCTGAGCGTTACTGAGCAGCCTCCAACTGAGAGAGACGACGTAAATGCGACGTGAGCAACCTGTCTGAAAGTTGTAAGTCTTCTGGTAGCTGTGCCAAGAGAAATCTCAATCATTCCCAATCTTGCAGAGACGGAGAGCGTAGGTATATGTAAGGAGATATAAAGTCTTTAAACGCTTCAAAGTGACGTCAAAATGAATGGCAGTCAATGGGATGCTAACAGGGGGTGAGTGCTTATTAGCATCAAAATGGCGCCATAGGAGGTTCGGGTTGTGAGGAGAAGCTTACCCCCTTGGGGTAGACGCTCCATATTCATGCGCCATCTTGAAATACGTTAGCTGGTAAGGGACATACAGGACATACTGCTCTGCCTTTCGCTGTCACCACCCGCGCCGCTACCATTGGGCCATTTTAGGTCCGGGTCTGCCCATTTTGACCCAGGCTTATAGTGAGTATTGAGTGATTTTCATTCTAGCAGTTCATCCAATAAGCAGCCCGAGAAAAGCTTTGAGTGAAAGCTTCTCAGCCAATCAGCGGCTTTTACCCCACGTGTGGACTCTTAAGCCTGCCCACAGGCTGTATCGTCACCAGCAAGTGATCCAATGAAATGAATGACGTTGCCGCGCAAGCTTTTCAAGCAAGCTCAGTGAGACAGACACAGACGGTAGCTATCAGCTAATATGAAACGCAAAGCAAAGCAGCTTGTTTTCATTTAAATTCAGCAAGAAACGCTCCGAGGAGCAGGAGGAGGAAACTCCTGCCATTTTAAGTAACGCGGTTACAAGTGACGAGTTACCATCCTGCTCGGTTGCCCTCACCCCATCAAGTCCTTACGTAGCCACCCACTCACACCAGCAAGGCAAGTAGGCAACAGTTAAAGGAGAACTCCGGGCGATTTTTACGTTAATCTTGATCGCTATACTTTTTTGAGTACTGTCTATAGCAAAAAACACGAGCTGAATCGGTGCTAGCAACATCGAGCTACTGCAGCTAATGCCCAGAGCTCCCAGTTAGCTAAAATGGCAGTTTTGGGGGCATATCATAAAGAGTGCCTTTGTGCCTCTTAACAGACACAAAATGCAATTAAAATGTCTGTGCAACATGAACAGGGCCCTTACATGACAACAAGACGCGTTTTGAACTCAGACATTGTTTAAATTCACCTACCCTGTTAGCTGCTAGCTGCCGTCTGGGATGAGTGAGTGTGTCCAGCCTGGCTTTGGTAATAATCATCAAGCAGCAGTTCTGTGTGTATTTGTAGCATAAATATCCATTTTGTGTGCAATCCATCTGGCGTTGGTGAGTAGGAGTCTTGTCCGTGTCGATCGTTGTGGTTTCCTTAGCCGGGCTAGCAGGTCCGGCCGGCGTCCCTGCTTCTGCCTCCTCCCCGCCCTCCTGGCTTCACGCAGCCGACAACAATCCAACGAGCACCCGCTGGTCTGGTGGATGTCTTCCAGAAGACCGTTCAAGCCTTCGCCGCGAAAATTGGTATTTTATTTCACCCTCAAAAATAGGTAATTGAGCACTGTAGTGGTTATGACCATATTAGTGACTATGTAACTACATGGAAACGGACCAAATTATGTTTGTGCCCTGTACAGTAAAATAGTGTTTTAGACGGCTAGCTGTAGTCTCGCTAAGTCCCGTGGGAATTCAGTTTAGCAGGAGAAAGGTAAATAGCAGTGTGCATGTTGGAGGAGCGTAGTGTGTGAAGAGTGAAGATCGGAGTTGTTCACAAGGGAAGAAGCTTGGAGTTTGAAAAACAAGTGTTGATATACTGTGGAAAATATATGGTTTGCATTTGTGCCTTTCCGAATTGTGAACACTATTTTAAAAATCACTATTTTACTGTAATAAAATAAAATAAAAAAAATAAAAAATAATAACAGAAGTTATCTCAGGACACTTTACAAGTAGAGTCGGTCTAGACCACACTCTATAATCTACAGAGACCCAACAATTCCCCCAAGAGCAAGCATTCATTATACCGCCTCTATAACTCATTCATCCACTGCTAATTTAACCCTTGTGTTGTCTTCGGGTCAAATTTGACCCATTGTCTACATCAGAAATATGGGTTTCTTTGCCAGTACAACAAAAGATCGGATCTCTACTTTCATTGAATTTTGGGTGTTTTATTACATTTTTTGACTGAACATTGACCCTTCTGTGATTATCCTTCCTTTAATATTAGTCTAAATAATTCATAATTTCTGCTTCTTTAACTCAAGAATTAGGTATAATTTCCTATAATTGAGGTTTTTTATTGGCCATGAATTCCAAAAATAAGTAATAGAATGCCTTATAATGCCTAATAAGTGTAAAACTAGTTTAAGAAGCGTTAAATGTAAAAAAAAAAGTGCCAAAAAAAGACAACAGATGTTGATTTTCTGGTTTTGACCGGGAGGACGATGCATGGTCGAATGGAAGACAGCACAAGGGTTAATAGTCATAGGTGGCTGCAGAATTAGCTACTAGCTACACTGTAGATGCAGGAGACTTATAGTGGATGCCAGCACACTAAAGGGTTGCAACCACAGACAGGCCATCACACTGACATTCACAGAGACAGGATGCATGTTTTTGTGAAGCAGAAGGAAACTGAATCAGCCAGAGGAAAACCACACAAACATGGGACCAACATGCAAAGTCCACACAGAACGAACCAAAGAGGAAAGCAATCCTGTGAAACACTGACTTGACTTGCCTTTCTGCCCTTTAAAAAAAAGTAATTAAAAAGTATCGTAACAATAATGGTAGCTAATGGAGTAGTTGAGGGTTTAGCATCGTGCTCCAGGCTGCTTTGAAAGGGAACGAAAGATCGGCTATTGTGGTCACCAACCTGTTGAGTCTGCAGTCATGGGACTATCTCTTACTGCACTCAGACCACCTGCTGACCTGGAAGTGGGCCCCAGAATCATTAGACTGGCCCTCACCGTCCCCAGGGTCAGAACCAAACTACAGCTCAGGTTTCTAGTCGTAGCATAAGACTACCATTGTTATAAACACATGGGGATGACAATAGATAGCTTTAAATACATCCCACAATACTTAAGAACACCTTAAATTCAGTATATTATAGTACAGGGACTTACAATCTTCGTTCCCAGGATCTTTTCCTTCTGTTGCTGGGGAAAAAGGCCTTTAAGTTTGCTGCTCCCTCTGCTTGGAACAATTTACAGAAATCCATGAAACTTACTGAGCTAGTCTCATTGGTCGCTTTTGGTCGAGGATGTTGATTGACTTGGAGGCAGCCACATCTGGCTGCAGATGTTTTGACTGATGTGTTTAGCAGTGTGGTTTACTTTGAAAGATTTGCTGTGTCAGTTGTTTTATGTTTTTGGTGTTTTTGCATATTTTCTGTTTGTATGTGCTGTTTGTGTGGTTGTACTGCTGCCTGTCTTGGCCAGGACACTCTTGAAAAAGAGATTTTTAATCTCAATGAGTCTCTTTCTGGTTAAATAAAGGTAAAGTAAAATAAAAATAAAAAATTATATGATATTATTAGGGTTGGGTATCGTTTGGATTTTTACGATTCTGATGCCGAACCGGTACTTTTAAAACGATTCCAATTCCTAAACCTATTCTTGAAAAAAATGACATCAAAGATGTAATATGTTTACTAGCGATCACGTGCAGTGAATGGTTAATATGCTTTGACGTCCGTTTTGGTGAGCCCAGAAGGAAAATATGGCATTTTAAAAGTAGCCTACATTTACGGTAGACTACAGAGAAAGTGTGATATTTTTACGTCGACAGTCAACACATTAATTGGAACCAAAATGAGGAACCGAAATTTGCGTTCTAATCCGGTCCGATTCCTACTGGTTGCGTAGGAACCCAACCAACCCAATCCTAGATATTATAGTAGGACTCCTGCAGAACAGTTAAGGCCTGACTCTGTTAAAAAATTATATTCTCTGGAAGATATTAATGCTGTTGTACGTAAATGTAGAATTCAGTCTAACAGAAATCTAACTAGAAAACAGGGTGAAAATCCAGAGAAACTCCTATCATAACACTTGCAAAACCCGCTATACTTCACAAAGCCACAGATTCCTAGGGACCCATACAAAGGAATATTGGAAGGGTGTCCTTATGGATCATATAAGAATTGATAATGAGAGAGAAAATTATATTGTGTAGAAAATGTTATTTTTTGTTATTGTTGTTGTTGCTGCCCATAGCAGGAGCACACAGGTACACAGAGGGCCAATGCTGGCCTGTAAGCAGACTCTGGCCAGTATCAGCATCACTGATATTCATATGAAAGGAAGGAGTAGAAATAATCTTATCATTGCACATTTGTTTTTTTTTTTAAGCTGCCCCTCTTAGTCAGTTTGTCAATCTGTCATCGGGGTCTTGGTTAACTAGGAAATCTTTAGCCCGACTGGTCATTTTTATTTTGTTTTTGGGGAAATGAGATATTAAGTCATATCATGAAGCACAATAACATTAATTTCAGAAGTGCATGAGTGTAACAGGATCCTGGAAAAACACATTATGTCTTGCGATATTTATTTATAAGTAAGAATACATTAAATGTATCATTTTCCAATTGAAGTCAAAATGCAAATTTTTGTCACTTTTCCTGCGTGCCAAGAATGAAATAATGGGTGTGGTACTGCATATTTGTAATTTTTTGGTATGAAAAGACAGGCATACAAATTGACTAAAACCAAAAGTATGTGTATCAGCTTCCAAAAACCCATATCAATCTATCTCACACTTTATCAATGCCAATGGATGCAGCTGCTGTCCCATACAACAGGGGGCAGCAGGCGTTCAACTTCTGAGCATTACAGCACCAATTAACCCTTGTGTTGTCTTCCCATCGACCATGAACTTGTTTTCCTTCCAGGGACAAAATGGAAAATGAATTTTTTTGGCGCTTTTTCAGACATTTTTGGTGCTTTTTTCAAATGATTATGTCCCTCTTTTCAACTTTCTTTTTTTATTAATGGTCAATAAACCTAATTTAAATGACATTATACCAAATTTTTGATTTTATAAAAAAGCAGATATTAGGAATTATTTTGACTAATAGTTAAGCTCAGAGGATGTTAAAGGACAATTCCTGCGCAAAATGAACCTAGGGGCACCCAAATGTAAACATGAACGCTACTGTCTTTATAATCTATCTTTTTAATAGACTGTCTGTACACTTACAAAGTTCTCAATGTTTCGGTTTGCATGTAGGGACCCTCATTATGCTACCGTTTAAGTGTGGTGCTATTTTGTTAGTGGTATAAAGTAGTGATTTACCAAGTGCCCCTAAAGCTAGCATTAGCAGGTTACCACCGGTTTTGCGGTAGCTTGTTAAAAGATAGAGACACATTCGATTAGCATGAAAACAGATCCCAGAGAATGTTCGACTCGGTACACATATGTTATTAACCCCTAGGTTCATTTTGCGCCGGAATTGTCCTTTTAAGTGGGGCATTTTAGTTGAAAGAAACCTTGAGCTGGGCAATATATCAATATTATATCGATATCGTGATATGAAACTAGATATCGTCTTAGATTTTGGATATCGTAATATAGCATAAGTGTTGTCTTTTTCCAGGTTTTAAAGGCTGCATTACAGTAAAGTGATGTCATTTTCTGAACTCACCAGACTGTTGTAACTGTTCTATTATTTGCCTTTACCCACTTAGTCATTATATCCACATTACTGATGATTATTTATCAAAAATCTTATTGAGTAAATATATTGTGAAAGCACCAATATTCAACACTACAGTATCGTTATGGTATCGATATCGAGCTATTTGGTCAAAAATATCGTGATATTTGATTTTCTCCACATCACCCAGCCCTAAAGAAACCCATATTTCCGATATAAAAAAAACGTTAAACGGGTCAAATTTGACCCGAGGACAACACAAGGGTTAAGAATGGGTGGATGGGTAATGAGTAATGGTAACACTTTACTTGAAGGTATCGACATAATCGTGACATGACACTGTCATAACTATGACATGACACTGTCATGAACGTGTCAAACGTTATAAACAAGTCGTTAAATATAAACATAACGTTTATGACTTCTGTCATTAAGTGTCATTCGGTTTTTGTCATGACAAGTTGACATTGTTTGGGTTGTCTTGATTATGACAAGTTGACATTAATCAGAGTGACATTACCAGAAGTTGTCTTGGTCAGGACAAGTTGACGTTAAATTAGTTTGGAGTGTCCTTATTAAGAACACCTGGTTAATGTCAACTTGTCCTGACCAAGACAACTTCTGGTAATGTCACTTTGATTAATGTCAAGTTGTCATAATCAAGACAACCCAAACAATGTCAACTTGTCATGACAAAAACCGAATGACACTTAATGACAGAAGTCATAAACGTTTATGACACGTTCATGACAGTGTCATGTTATAGCTATGACAGTGTCATGTCACGATTATGTCGATACCTTCAAGTAAAGGGTTACCTGAGTAATGGCACCGCGGCTGCCAGAAAACAGTGTTTTGGATATATATTTAAAGAGGACCCTAACGCCAAACTTTCACTTCTTGATTTATTCTATGTCCACAGTTTAAGTCTACCATAATACAGGAATAACAAAGTATTGTATTCTCGAGTATCCCAAATGAACTGTACCACATTACCATCACACTGGCATCGTTTGTCATATTGCTTCACAAAATGAAGACAGTTTGCATACATTAATGTTAGTAGAGAGACGGTTTCCTTGTTTGGTTGTTGTCGGGGTTTTTTTCTTCCTTTTTTTTGTTTTTTTACAATTATCAACTGCAAAATGCATAATAAATTAATAAATTAACACACAAGCAATCTGAAAATGCTTTACAGTAGTAGCAATAAACAGTGGTTAAAGAAAACGATCTCTACTAGTACAGTACGTCAACCCAGTGACAGTCTGACAGTAGATCTGAGCAGGGTTTTCAATCTGGCCCAGTCAGGCTGTCATTTAACATACTACAAGTCACAATCTACCACAACACATACACAGCTCTTCTGCTTACAAGGCGTATCTCTAGATAATAAATTACACATCCATTTCACTTCAGAGGCTGACAGGGAGACGGGCTTTTTCTTCAGTCTTTTCTTTCTTCCCGCTCTTAGTGAATCACAGTTCACCGGGGGATTTCTTTGCCAGTGCAACTCAAATTGCCTGCCTCCCCGTTTCATGTATAGATCATAAAATTCACTTTGGGAATAAAACAAAAACAAAAAACAAAACAAAAAAAACACAGCTTCATTTAGCCTGACCCCGTCCTTATGCTTATCACTCGCTTACATGTATCAGTAAAAAATAATGATAAAAAGAATACAAAAAGCAGTAAAAATGGTAGAAAAACATTAAGAAGTAAATCCTAATGAAATAATCAATAATACCACCTAGCACTGCATGGCCACACTATTCATAGAAAGATCAAATAGGTATTGACCCTCCAGTGGTTCCAGCCCACAATGAAATACTGGACTTAAGTTGAAACTGATCATTCAGTTGTCCTAAATACAATATGGCTCTCGCTTGAATAATATTGTGAATAATTCAATTTCTCCAAGGCAAAATTTACAGTCAAAACTGAAATGAAAAATATAAGGCAAATTAAAACAAATAAAAGAGTTTAGGAAATTAAGTAAACATTCTTTCCTAAACTATTTTTAAGTGACCGTGATCACCGGCGAATCTTCATCGTGGCAGGTTGCCTTTGCAAGAAAAGCACAATGTTACCATTACTGCAGTGCACCTTTTGTCTCAGACAAGTGCGTCAAACAGTCGACAAGATGTGCTGCAAATATGTCATTCTATTAATAATTTACATACAGGTGATAATTACTCTTCAGAGACATAGCTGTAGTGTGTGGCATATCAAAGACAGACATCAGTGAATGATTAAATTCCAGGAAAACATAAATAAGCTATTCTCCTTCTACTTAGCTTGTATTTAAGGTAGAGAGAGAGAGAGAGAGAGAGAGAGAGAGAGAGAGAGAGAGAGAGAGAGAGAGAGAGATATCTCAACTCCTTGGAAACTACTTCTCCTGCTTTATTTTTACTTCCTTCAACTCAATCATTTTCTTAGTCAGTGCACATTTACAATGAAATGTATTACAATATTACCTGAAGCGAATTGACCACCAAAGTCAAACCTACAAAGCTACAAGATGTGTCTTCTCCTCTGCGGTCTTGCTCTCTTTATTCTGTACATTAAGACGTTACTGACTTTGTACCTGCATTGAAATAATTGGCCTGCCATCCAGCCTGACAGCTGGTTTGGTCTTAAACTTAATTGAATCTGAGGCAACAGCCAAGTACAGTTATCGTAGGGGCTTCTGACACGGGCCTGTATGTATTTGTAAGGCTGTATTCCCCCCGCCATCCCCAACCCTCGTTATACCAGACATGCACTGCTAAGCTTAAATGATTGCCTGCAGTGAAAATAATCTCTTCACTGCTTTTGCCAAGACTCAGCACAAATGATAGATTGAAGTGAAAGGAGAGAGTCTGCCTGCATGCCAAAATTGGAGTGCATCTTGGCATTCCTGAGACCAGTACGCATACTCTTACAGTATATTAATATGGTTATTGACCACCAGTTAGCTTCTGCTGCTCTTCAAATGGCAGCAATTGGGTAAATGACCTGCTAGATGCAAAATGTTTGACTGTTGCAGAGAGGGTGGGTGGGACAGCTTTGATGAAACACTTAATTTATACAGGACGGATTGATGAGTAAGGATGATATTTTCATACACATTATCATTTGTCCATAGACTGCTATAACAGTCTGCGTGAAGAGCTTTGGCAGGGCGCTTCACCTGTATGGCCTGATATCCTGCATGTTAGCAGTGAAGTAGTAGCAGTAAAAATCATCACAGAGAACAGGCATAGGATAGGTTATGGCTTTTTGTCCAAATATTTCAGTCTTCAACAAGCCCAACCAGTATTCATAGGAATGATAGAGACATGATACTAGAGATGCTTGACTTAAGGTTGGGATTGTGTTGAGTTTTTCTGTCATTGTTCTGTACAGGTCAGTGTCAGGACTTGACCCCCTTGGCAGGTTCAGTAGACTGGCGCACATCGGTCCACTCTTGCATGGTGCTTTGCAGGGCCTGGGTCTTCTCCTTGTCCACTTGCACGTAGTCCACCTTCTCATCAGACGTCACAGAGGATGTAGAGGGCTGTGGGATGATAAATAAGGCAGGAGTGAGATTCTGGCCTGAGGGCGGACTGCACTGTGGTACAAATAAGACTAAATGCTGTTAAATAGGGATGTAACAATACGCTCAACTCACGATTCGATGCAATTTACAATTTTAAGTTCACGATGGGTTTTCTCATGGTTTTTTTAATATAATGAGCTGCAGTGACTGAAAAATATTGAAATGAAATGAAAAACATTCCCTTATTTATATAAACTGTGCAAAACAACAAAGGTGTCCTCTTATCAAAAGTGCAACTGAAATTGTATTTCATCTTAAATAAACATTAAATACAAAAAATGAATAATTAGAAATTCAAAACAAATTCCACATCAAAACAACTAAATAAATAGTAAGAAATCTCTTTAAATAAATAAACTAAGAAGACGTCGTGACGTCTGAAGTCAAAAAAATGAAATCTGACGTAGATTACACCGTGGGGCAGAGTTCAACGTTTTTGAAACCAAGGACCCCTCAACTGAAAAAGTGACGAAGCAGGGACCCCTTACTACATATGTTGTAATAAATTAATTTGCATAATAAACTGGGCCTACAATAAAGTGTAGGGCGGCCTAAAGCCTTTATAAATACCTTTTTAGTGCATAGAATACTAAGCTATTAAAATAATAATTGTTAACATGATTTTATAAATCATCTTTTAGTGGTGAACATACATGTGGTACTGTGAAGCCTTAGGATAAACTGTACCTGTGGTTGGCTATCTTAGTGACTACCTTACCTATAGGCCAGTAAGCCTATCATCAGCGGGCATTTATATTATATGTTGGATTTCAATTTTTGAAAAAACTTTCACATTTTTACAATAATTTGGAGGCCCCCCTGCAGTGATTCTAAGGACCCTCTGTTTAAGATCCCTGCCCAAGCATTGCGATTCATTTTTTTTTTTTTAATTCTCAACCGGTTGTAATCTTTACACATTTATAATGAATTTTAACCGATTCATGATGCATTGTTGCATCCCTACTGTTAAATTAGGTCTACAAAATCTTCTTCATACTTTTCTGTGTGGGCTGGGTGACCCAGGCTGGAAGTCCAGCGCTAGGTAGTCCACGTTGCCACACTTCCTAGGGGCCGGGCTGCTGGTACCGCTCACGGCTGGTGAGGTAGACGCTGGGTTCTGCTAATGGGGGACAAGAGGGAGGTTTTCACTCACACAGGGTGCAGCGAGGAAGCGGAGCACGCAAACAAGTGAATCATTACAACAAAGAACACAACGTGCTTCTCCTGATCTCCCCTCCAGCTACTGGGACTCACCATAGCCACATAATTCTCCTCACTGTCTGCAGAGTCGGTGCTGGTGATGCTTTGTGTAGAGATGGGGCGACAATGCTGGGAGGACATTGAGTTCATTGCAGGCCTGAAGAAAGCAGAAAGGACTGTGAGTGCTTCCACCTTCTGACCTCAGGCAGAAACCAAATACAGCACCAATCTGTGCCATCAAACTCTGTGTGTGTGTGTGTGTGTGTGTGTGTGTGTGTGTGTGTGTGTGTGTGTGTGTGTGTGTGTGTGTGTGTGTGTGTGTGTGGCCTTGGGTATCCTAGCTTGGATGACTGATATGAGACTCACATGGGCCGTGTCCAGGACATGGTGACCGGGCTCTTAAATGGCAGCTCATCAATGATCCCATTGTTCTTCAAATCAAGAGGTGTTGGCTTCGCTGTGGAAAACAAAAGCAGACAGTGTCAACAAAAAAATCATTGTCTCGTATTTGTAAAAACAATTAACAATGCAGATATTGGAGGTGATTAGGTCTCAATCGAGTACTGTGTACTGTTAAGTGTACTGTAAAGGGCTGATTTGATGCAAAAAATGGCGATTAAGAAGCAAGAAAACCCACACTTTTAGATCACTTTTAGAACTTTGCTGTCAAAAACTCACATTTCCTGTTAGGTTTGAGGTTGCGGTTGATGGGTGGCGGTGTGACATCACTGAGGCGGCTGGGCCGGTGACACAGGGAGGCGCTGCTCCCCTTACGGGCAGGTAAGGTTGCAGAGAATCCTGGGAAATCAAAGTGATGTGGCCCAGGGCTCATAGGGATGTAG
>CM042316.1:6103785-6308785 GCA_023566125.1 Zingel zingel | reverse complement strand
AGGACTCAGCACAGTTTAAAATAACAACATAACTTATCATCAGTGCCTGAGTACCTTCATGCAGCTATATCATACCCATTAAATCTTAGTATTCTTTATAGTTTTCTTCTTATTTTAAATTTAAGTTTTTTTTGTACATGTTTTCTGCATGTTGACAGAGAGAGGGCATCCATGTTATACTAGGACTTCCCCACAGTTTCTCAGCCTCAGGTTCGACACCCTAGGGACATGCCTCATTTATTCTGGCTCCTTTGTAGGGCTTGACCTTGAGTGCCAACCAGAGCAAACCTACAGCGTAGACATTTCTAGCCAGTTAGCTGAGCAATGGTCCGACTTAGTGGGCCAATGCAAAGATATGATATCCTCAATGAGTCGTTTCTTTATGTCTGTACTAATCTCTCTTGAGATGTATGCAGATGTGTTCGCTACACCGCAGGTTTCTAATGTTCAACGTTCAATCTTGATAATAAATGTTAACACTTTTAAATGAATAATGCATCAAAGTAATGTAATTAACATGGACAAAACATTTTGCTCTCTCTGACTCTCTTCTTTTTTCTTTTCTCGTGTCAGATGGCAGGCTGTGTTTCCTCAAATTCTCCTTCTGTCTCCTCAGGATTTCAATCATCAATCAATCATTTTGTTCATCCCACTGCCTTCCATCACTGCGGCTGCATGCATTTTACATTAATACATTAATTAATTCATACCATTGGTCATCAGACCAGCGGAGTTTCATTCTGACGTGAATCATACCCCGCCACCAGATGCCTGTCTTAATTAGCAGACCCACGGAGCAGAAGCTGGTGAGGGAGTGACAGAAATATCTGCATAAAGCTGATGAGATGGATTGTGAGCTTTGATTTCCCTGGGTTACTTTCACACAGGTCCAACACAGCGGATTTATGTGCAAATTGTGTGGCTGAGAGGGCAGTTCTACCCTGTTGAGTCTAAACCTATAAGAGTGATAAATTGCAGCCTCAACCTCATTGATCATCTACTGTGCTGGCTATCTGCTGAATGGCATCATTATTAAAGCTGCCTTTTGATTCTTGGAAGCAGGCATGATGGCAGCAAGAGGCGGGGGGGGGGGGGGGGGGGGGGGGGGTTAGGGGGGGGGGGGGAATGTTAATGGAAAACTCAGGAGTGCATTTAACATAAACACTTGGTCCTTTTGTTCTCCCGCTCAGCATATAGCCAAGACAGGCATGCATGCCCCTATACTTTAGTATAGTATAACACTTACTCAACAAGTATTCACACCTCTTAACTTGTGCATATTTTGTTGTTTTATTGTTTAAATGATTGATCAACTAATTGTATAATCACGTCTCATTTATGGCAATATTGGGTGGGGGGGAATTTTAGGCCTTTAATTCCACAGGACAGATGAAGACATGAAAGGGGAGAGAGGGGGAATGACATGCAGCAAAGGGCCGCAGGTCAGAGTCGAACCCGTGGCCGCTGCGCCAGCTCTACCAACTAAGCTAACCCGGCCACCACAGGATTTGCAAGATTTTTGCATTATTGTGATGAAATACCTTTATCTCATATCTTCAAATAATTATCATTATCGCAAAAATAAAACTGCATATTCTGTGTTAGAAAATGTTATCCATATGGCCTAGCCCCACCTATCCATGTATTGTATCATGTTTAAATCATAAGAATTTGAGTAAATAACAAAAACCTGGTTTATAGATTTCCTTAGGCTTCTGGATTTAGGCTGCCTTACTCATTGAAACATGTCTTTAATATTATCTATTACTTATTTCAGACTTTCTTCAGTTTAGAAAATTCACTACAATTTCATATCATTATTACAAATTAGCATTTTCTCAATCACACTTGTAAAATAGACATTATAATATTTCCAAAATGCTTTATCACACTCAGACATACTCAGCAGTTGTAACCCTTAGGGGCTTCTAAACTGAGGAAGCGTCGTAAACCTGTATGTTGACCCGCATTAACGGATAACAGGAAACCTGCCACAGGACGCCGGAGGGTCGTGACATTTACCGTGCACTCTCTGTCTTCCTGCTCATGCACTGGTGGAGGAGGAGGTAGTCCTGGGGTGCACTGTTGGACAGGGAGCCATGGTGTGTGTGGCGCACAGGCACATCAAAGGTGAAGAGGACAGGCTGGCTGGAGTGGATGGGGGCAGAGGACTTGCGTTCGCCGGTCAGCGGAGCCATTGAGCCGTTGACATCTGCTCCAACAGAACGGGGCATATTGTGTAACCTGCCATCTGCAGACAGAAGAAATTGGAGTTATTGATTGTTTAACCCATAAGATGTTATTTTTTTTTCCAAAACCCATCTTAGGCTTGTCTTGAGAATTTAAAAGCAGTTTTGTTTGCAGATTGGACATGCTAGAAAAGTAAAAGAAACTGAAAGTAACAATGAGGTAAATAATGAAAATAGTTGGGTCTTTGTAAATTATAGAGTGTGGTCTAGACCTACTCTATCTGTAAAGTGTCTTCAAATAACTCCTGTTGCGATTTGACACTATAAATAAAAGTGAATTGAAACATTTTCCTTTTGTTGTCACAATTCTTGAAGGGCAGTGAGTCATTCATTTGAGGGTTTTAAGCAGTACCTTAATTAGTTCTAAAAAAGGGTAGTACCCTATTTCAGCAATTGCATGACATGATCATTGCATGTGTCATAGTGGAATCATTCCATCGGTCCATATGGGGGTGCTGAATGTCTGATTTTACATTAGAATTGCTTGGTCTTTCCCAATAAATCATAATATATAGCCTATGTTGGTATAAATTATAGATCTACTCTATCTGTAAAGTGTCTCGAGATAACTCTTGTTATGATTTGATACTATAAATAAAATTGAATTGAATTGAATAAATATCAGCCTATGGGGGTGGCAGTAACTCAGTCCCTAGAGACTTAGCTGGGGAACCGCAGGGTCACCAGTTCAAGTCCCGGTACGGGGTTTTGGACTGGTAGCTGGAGAGATGCCAGTTAACCTACTGGGCACTGCCAAGGTACTCTTTAGCAAGGCACCAAACCCCCAACTGCTCGGGGCGCCTGTCCATGGGCAGCCGCAGCCCCCTCACTCTGACATCTCTCCATTTGCGCATGTATTGGTCCTGAGCATGTGTGTGTATTACAGGCCTGTGTGTAAAAAGTGTAATTTCCCCTTTTTTTAAAGGATTAATAAAGTAGGTCTTCTTATTATTATTAATAATACTGTTGATAACAATTAGAAGTAAGGGTACTCATGTGGACAAAAATCAGAAGTGCCGGTCCTCGGTACTGGGGACTACTGGCTCATTTCTGGCACTGGTTTTAAGCCTTAACATGACCTTGCCTTTCATGGACCTTCAGTCTGCACTCTGATCAATAGAGAAGAGTGATATGTCTCAAGGGAGGAGAGAAAACAGTATCCTTCTGCTTTTTTGGGCTACAGGGTGCGAGTGATTCAACATCACATGGTTCTTTTTGACCAGGGTCAATGTGCTTTGTTTGGTTTGATTGAGTTGCATTGTTTTGCACAGCGGGGCTGTGAGAACAACATGGTCATACAGTCTCATTGTTTATGTGTGACATCCCTGATATCTGCATTGAAGGGCTACAAAGAAGAGACAAATCTGAGAAAGGGATGCTGCAAATAGACTAGGCAGGAGGCCAAAATGAGGAGGCGCACACTGAGCTGTAGGAGTAGAGAGTGGGCGGCCCACTGATCCATCGACCCATGGTGCGGTGTGCAACACTAGCTGATGGGAGAGAGGGGAAAAACTCCACCAGCAATCATCTTTTGCTGATACTAATCTCTCTCTTTCACTGTACAGTAAATGCAAAGGTTTGCATAAGTGTATTTATACAAGAACAATGTCAAATTGGGAAGGGAAGTAAGGATTATTTTAATTAATGATTTGCGTTGTGTAACGTCAAAAAAAAAAGACAGTCTCTAACACAAAGACATTTAATTGTACAAGGATATAAAACCGGAAAATAAATCTATTACACAATGGTTGATTGTCAACTTATCTATCAATCACTTACTTCAGCTCTGATTTTAAATAATATCTGAAAAGTAACTTCCCCCTTTTCACTTCTTTCTAGACGCACATGCATTTCGCTTACCCTCCACCAGTCTCCTCCTCCTTTATCAGACTTTTACAAACCATGCCATGGGTCAAACTGCCCTTTAAGAAGAGGATCATATCCTTTGAGTCATAATAATGGGAGCTGACCATGCAGGGGGACCGCAGCCACTGTGACAAACAGAAAACACGCACGAATGTGGTGTGTGAGCATGTGCGTATGTATGTGGGCTGGTTGGAGGGCGGGGGTATTCTGAAGCCCAGTTAGCTGAATGAGGTCACATCCATGCCTGAGGGGAAAATGGCCTCTGCTGTGGGGTCTCCAGGCCAGTGGACATCAGTGAGATGGCCAGTCCCACAGCCACACAGGCAGGGACTCCCCCCTCAATAAGCCTCAATTACACCATTGTTCTGAGCCATTCCACTGTCCACAAAAAGCTTTGTAAAAGCTTTCATCCAGTGCGGTGAGTACTAGGGCCCACTAACATGGGTAGATATATTGATTTGTTGTAGAAAGACAGCCCACCCTACCAGAGTGGAGAGCTGCATGGAAAAACATGCAGGCTTAATGACTAAAATACTGAGGACACAACTAAACTTTGTGTCCATTTCCATGCAGTGTGTGTGTGTGTGTGTGTGTGTGTGTGTGTGTGTGTGTCTGTGTGTGTGTGTGTGTGTGTGTGTGTGTGTGTGTGTGTGTGTGTGTGTGTGTGTGTGTGTGTGTGTGTGTGTGTGTGTGTGTGTGTGTGTGTGTGTGTGTGCGAGAGCATTCTTTTCCTGTGTGCGGCCTAAATGATTTTTGATTTACTGACTGTCAGAATCAGAAGAAGAGGAAAGATGACCGGTCCAGCCTGCTAATGGAATAGCCTACATGGCTCATCACTGACACTAATGGGTCTGATGATGTATGTTACCACTGGGAAGCAATTCCATCAAGTCAGTCAAAACAGAAATAGAGAAAAGAGCAGAAAATATCAACGCTGAAAATTCCCCCTAGGTGCTTCTAGTAATATTCCCTCCACTGGCTAATGTACTGTGATATAATTATGAAAGGTAGTAAAATATGTATTAACCAAAGTGATAAGTCATTTATTATACTACATCTTACAAAGGAAAGTAATAAAACTGGGAGGGACTGGTAGAAGTAAAGTAAAGGCTAATTATAGCTTTTCTTTTTTGAGAAACAAGCCCACTGTCATAACCAGAGCTGAACCCTCAACATCAAACAGGGCAGTTAAAAGAGACAAAGACTGCTTCCCATGACATTCCTCAGCTCGAAACAAACATCAGACTATCAACAGCAATGCATTAAAAGACCCCTTTTGGTTGGTGAACGACATATGGCTATTCTGGGTCAAAGAGCTCCTAAGTTCATGAGCAATTTTCCAATTATGCTCTATAATACATCACCTACTGTCTCATCTGCTCTGTGGCCATAATCTAATAGAAGCTGGCTGCTGGTCTCAGGGGGCCAAAATTAGAACCCTGCTGGATCAAGGGCGTCTTTGTAGGGTGCTCATTTCCTCTCAGTCCAGCCAGATTTAGACGAGGACATATGATAATCTAATCTGAAATGAGATATAAAAATACCACTGACATATTGAATTTAAAATGTCTCTGATTGAAACATGAAGGAAGGAAGAGGAAGCATTTGAATGTTCTCAATAAAGCAGTTGGAGGCTTTTCATCAGGATTACAATCATGCCTTAAATATTCCATGCAAGATCAAGTGCGCGTTGGTCCACCTGCCTTCAATTAGAGTCAAGAAAAATGCAATTTCCTTAATGGTTTCATATGAGATTGCACTTAAAAATATAGCCTCAGAGCTGAGACAGCTACAAGGAGTGTTGCAAATTAACCTCAGATATGGCCCTGGGTGGCCTGGTAGTGGGGGGGGACGCCATCTTGTGACATAAAGGTCAGGCAATAGGTGTGTTCCCCCCCACGGGTCCTGTCAAAGCACCCTTGAAAAAGGCCTCTACCTGCTCACTCAGTTTAAGTCAAGTCCAACCTGTTGTCACTCCCAACTGTTCAAATACTGATGCTCGGTCAGTGGCTCTCAGCATCAGATAACTGACACAAAAATCACTCTTTACGGTCTGTATGGAACACACCGGGCAGAGCAGCAGCTGTAAGATGACGTAGTATTAAGCGACAACGGTAGTGAGTAGTATGAAAGATCGAAAATCAGCGTGAGTAGGTTGGTTGGGGTGGTGGATGGGTCAAACAACACATGACTTTCACCCAGGAACCCAGGGTTTGTGTCACTAAACGTACATTTTGTCACCCCACCCACAGTCTTTCCCTAAAGCTAACTGTCCCGTTCTTGTACCGCATGTCAGTTAAACGTACATTTTTAAAATGACGCCAAGAGTCCCGACCAAACGCGAATTAGGTCCCAACCCAGAGCGTCAAAAAGTGACGCCAAGAGTCCCATCCACTAAAGGAGCCTTTTTGCGTCAGTAACAAACACCAAAGGCACCTAATCAAGCATCGCTTTTTGACGCACTGGGAGTGGGAATGGCAAAGAGCACCAGCTAAATGTCTTTTCACTACTGATTCCACGTATATATTGATACATTATGTGTTGTCCTGCATTGATCTGCTGGACCAGTGGCTCTTTAAAGCAACACTGTGTCCCAGGAGGCCACATAGATGGGGCCATTTGCATGTGTGGTTAGCGGGGGTTGGAAGCTTTCTATAAGTCAGACATAACTGGATAAAGGATATGCTGGCTGCAGCACAGAGGGTTAGGTAGACATTGCAGAGAGTTGTTAGCACTGAGAGAATGTGACGCTCAACAGGAAGAGGGAAAATGGCGTCCTTGCTCTGCTAGTTAGTCTGAAGTGAACAAAGTGACATGGCTTCATTCTCCCAACTCAGAAGAGTATTAAGCAGAGCAGACACACAGGAGCATTCCCTGATCACATTACTCCCCTGTGCCTGTCCGCTCCACAGCTTCATGTGAGCACCGCCCCTCGACTACACTGCGACATCAATTCGCCTCAAAACACTGGGCTGATCAATCACCTAAAAGGCTCAGGCTTGTCGGGACCAATTCATTCTGCTTCGGACTGCTTTGGCTAACGTCTAAAACAGCAGCTCATTTTCAACGCTCTGACCTCATTTCTGTAAGGCGATGGGTGGCTAAATACTGTAGCTGTGCAACGGTAGGGTGGATGCAGATGAAAAGTTGAGACAATTTGTGGTGAAGGTTGAGTGTTGGTTTTCATTGTCTCATTGGAAAAAATGCAAGAGTTACCTGGAAAGCGCTGTGCAGACTAAGCCAAAAACAAAAAGGATAATTTGCTCTGACAATACTCTGCATTACAGAATGGGAACGTGCTTGATGTAGAAACGCAGAAGTCATGATGAATGGAGAATGTAATACTTGTGTATGCTCCCCAACTACAATATACACTGTACTCAGGATGATTCATACAATTACTCCAATAAACGTCAGTGCATTTCTAAGAGTGAATACATTATATTCTGGGCTAAAACAATTCTGTCTGATTGTGTTCATATGCAGCCTGGTCACCTGTTAACAGTGCTGGAAAAGCAATAGTTCAGGAAGAACCCAGGATACCTTTTTAGGACGAAAAAAATAAATATCTTCATGGTGGTCATTTTGTGTAGTCTGATAAAGAAATACTGAAACAAAGATTACAGTGATATTGTGTACTCCATAGGATACTGTTTTGGCAGATTGGAGTAAAAAATATTGTAGCACTGCCACTGAGACTGTATACTTCAGGGAAATTACCTCTTCATTGATAAAAAGCAGAATGTCCTCCACTGCAAATACGCAGACAATCTGCAAATACTGTAGACATGCAGCCCAACCCGTTAAATACTGACGCTTTTTCAGTGGCCCTCAGCGTCAGATACTGACGCACAAGGCACTCCTTAGCGTCTGTATGGGACGCACCGGGCAGAGCAGCTGCTTGACTGCGGCGCTGTATGTAGTATGAAGAGAAACAATAATAGGGGAGTAGTATGAAAAACCCCAAAGTCTGCGTAAAACGTTGGGGTGGTGGATGGGTGAAACAACACACCCGGGAGACCAGGGTTTGTGTCCCGTGTGTAAGTTGAACGTGGTTTTACCCTGCACGTTGAAAAAGACACAAAAGGTATACCCAGAGCGCTAAAAAGTGACGCCAAGGGGTCCAGACCCAGAGCGTTAAAAAATGAAGCCAAGGGGTCCTGCCCAAGCATCAGCATGTTGATGAGTTGGGAGTGACAAAGTGTTGTGCAGCCAGGCTGTAAATCTGCAACAAGCTGCCCACATACACTTATTTACATCTACAACAGTTGCATGAAATATCTGCACACTCCTGTGTACAGGAGGCAGCTCTGTAATTACATCTTTATCTGCACTAACACTACCAGCCCACTAATTACAGTGAATAGTGTGACCAAGGCATACAACAGAAAGCAGATTCAACTCCAAATTGCTGATTACAAGATGAAGACAGGTATAAACATCTACCTACATCAGCTGAATTGCATATAAAAAGCCGGCCAAAGAAAAGATCCCATTCCAAAATGAGTCCATTTGCAGTTTCCATGTGACTGTAGGCTGGGTAGCAGCCAGCAATTAGTGAGTGATTGGCTTTGCCACAGGCCGTTACTAAACGTCATTTGAACAACGTAGCGGATGCAAACTTAAAGATGAAAAATGACTATGCATACAACCAGAATCTGTACACATAATAAATCCACAGATTATAAGATTATAACCCAAATAGATAGTGTACACCAGATATTTTAGAATGAACAGAGATTAAAGGAACACGATGACATGAATTTCTAAAAATTTGATTGTTTTCATAACATTACGCAGCTGCTTGGATGCTTTTGGCTTGTTGCATTTAGTGGAATTCCTTACTTGTCAAGGGAGGTTTATGTGTTGCCAACACCAGTCACAGTTTAACTGACATTTCTTAGACACAGCCACTGTTGGAAAGAAAAACAAACAATGACATCAACTTTACTATCTTTCAAGTAAGTTCCTCTTTAATCATTGTCAGTAAGTCTACATTTCACATAGAGAACAGATCTCTGCCTTTCTTATGTAAGAATGAGCAAATAGGGAAGTTCTGAGCATAATACAATATTTCCCATGTTACGGTGGTGGTTGCCCATTATAGTTCTTTTCTGTTCCTTGTTGTTTACTGTCTCTTGTGTTCTCTGTTGCGTGTTACCTTGTTTTCATCCTTGTGTATGTTTTATGCTTCAGTTTCCTGTTTTATTTTGTAGTCTCTGTTTCTCCCTTGTCATGCCTTATTTTACTTCCTGCCTTGTGTTTTCCAGCCTTTGTGATTGTCTGCCCCGCCCTGATGTGTTTCACCTGTTCCTGAGCCCTCGTGTCACCTGTCCCTTGTTTCACCCTCCTTGCTTTGTGTATTTAGTCTCTGTGCTGTCTTTTGTCTCTTGTCGGTTCATTGTCTTCCCTCCCTGTCTTTCCCTGCGTCGCTCCTTCCTGGTTGCTTTTCCCCTGTCACGTCTTCTGGTTTGTCTTGGTTTTGACTGCCTGCCTGCTTTCCTGCCTGCCTCAGGACACCTTCATTTGTAAGTCTTAACCTCAATAAATCCATACACTGCATTTTTGGGTTCAAGCCTCGTTTTCCCTGACATCGCCAACAGTAACATTTTCATTATTGTGGAAAATGGCAACCGTGATGAGATGGCATGGTCACAGTGAAGCTGATTAATATCACCGAGACACATTTTAAAGTCATATTGCGATGTACATCTGCAGTCAACAAATCATCAATCTGGCTCCACATAGGGGGTTTAGTGTAAACCCCCTTTGAATAAATCTAATCTCTTTTCAACGCCTATTTGACAAAAACTGCTGAGGCTGCTGTTGGAAATGCTGATTTAGTAGTTATTTTTTTCCATTTCTCGCCATCTTAAGGGCAACAGTTAAACTGAAAAACAATACTGACGTTTTTTTTCTCTACTAGGGACAGCCAAGGGAACAGCCGAAATGAAGAGGACAAAAACAAAACCGAGTGGGAGCCAATGTGCACAAGAGGGAACAAAAACAGCAACGACAAAAAAAAAAAAAAAAAGGACTGCTGACAAGTAAAAACCTCATCCCTTAGTTGAGATTATCCCTGTCTCAGAGTTCAAACAGCTGGGTGGGAGCAGAACAAAGCCCATGATTGACGAGATGATGTTCCATTCATTAGATTGTGCTTGGGGGTGGGTCTCCCTGGGTGCAGGCACACGCCACACACCCAGCCATCAGTATCTGACAACAACAGCGCTAACACCCATCAACAGATTGGGAGAATTAGAAAAAACGTGGAACTGTGCTTCTGTGCGTCTGTGTACCGGGTGCGATAATGAAAAGGATACTGTCCAATTTCTCTTGAAAGCTTTCTTGCTTAAAGTGACGGTTTGGAGTAATTTCACCCTCGGCTGCTTTGCACCTTGACCTCGAGCCAAACATCCCCCCATAAGCTTTTTTCCCTTGTTATAACGTTGGTCGAGTTAACGTTATTAGCTGGTTAGCTTAGTGCAGCCGCTAATTGATCCACGTTTGTATCTCGTAAAATTACCCCACTAATAATGCCCGAAATAACAAACTTCTACAGTAGTACAAATAGTTTCTGTACTTACAAAACGACGCATTAGAAAGTTTGTAACTACACCAGAAGTATGTAGTAGTAGTAGTAGTAGTATTTAAGTACTGCACAATAGCGCCGATAGCAGCCAAGAGGAGTATTCATCAGACAAGTGTTATTTAAATATACTTCTAGTGTAGTTACAAACTTTCTAATGCCTCGTTTTATTAGTACAGAAACTATTTGTACTACTGTAGGAGTTTGTTATCATTCCGGGCATTATTAGTGGGGTAATTTACGAGATACAAACGTGGATCCATTAGCGCCTGCACTAAGCTAACCAGCTGATAACGCTAACTCGACCAACGTTATAACAAGGGAAAAAAGCTTATGGGGGGTTGTTTGGCTTGAGGTCAATGTGCAAAGCAGCCTAGGGTGAAATTACCCTGAACCATCACTTTAAGTTGTCTTCGTTTGTTCAAAATTAAACAAGTGACGAGCACAAATAACTTGTATCACTCTATTCAGTTGTTAAGTTCAAACTATTACTATATTGCATTTATATCAGAATCAGAAGGATGTATTGCCAGGTAAGTAGTACTTACTAGGGATTTGTCTTGGTTGAAGGTGCATACTTAAAAACAATATAAAATAAACAAATAAATACAGAAACTAATAATACACACACACACACACACACACACACACACACACATATAACTATGTTTTGAAAATGCTTCACTAATCCTCGTGGAACATTCTGTAGGATTTCTTGATTTTGTTTTTTCAGACTTCTTTGATTATTTTGATAATGGATGTGTGCACAATGTATTCCCATGTTTCTGGTCTCCAGCAATGCTTCAGATGCTGAAGATGGGGTGCACGGCAGTGGCAACAATAGCAAACCGACCTCAGACAGCTCTGTGGCAGCAGAAACCTGACCTCCCAGTGCCATCGAGTCTCATTATTTCAACAAAAAAATCAATGCAAACGAAGGGCACTTTGGGAGGAGAAAAGGCAGGGCTTGCATGTGTAGAGAGTGAGAAGCCAAAGGAGAGGCAATGTATTTGTTTGTATATGTACTGATGTGCATGTAAGCACCGGCCTGTTTTTTTTGTTCCTTGAATCAAGATTTAAAAAAATCTGCATTAAATAAGACTTTCAAATGCTCTACTTGGCCCTTGTATTTACCATGCAGGTAGTTTTAATTGCACGATTACCAGTATTTCAGATATCCTTCTCTCAGACATCCGTCAGCACAGTGTAGGGGCTAAACGGAATTCATTTGTGCTGCTTGCAAAGCATTGAAAAATTACATTTAAAAAATCTCAACATTCATTTTCAGAAACAATGTCCTGGTCACTTTGGATAATCCACAGAGCTCAATGTGAACAGATTTCAGAGGAACTACTTTCTACTGAAGATACTGTCCATATGCAAACTGTCAACAGTGGATTATAAACAGACAGAGGCACTTCTGCGATAAGTTGCTGCTAAGTTTTTCAGCTGTATTTTCTCACTGTAGGAGAAGCACAAACAATTGCATTCACCTAGGCATACGTTTCGGAGGCAAATATCTTAAAATATCAGCACATAAAACCAAAACTATCTCCAGCCACCACCATAATTAATTGGCATTTCTTTTTCATTGTATATGGGTGAATTGACCCTTTTTTTAAAAAAGGTTTAAGGCCTTTATTTGATAGGACAGCTGAAGACAGGAAAGGGAGAGAGGGGGGGATGACATGCAGCAAAAGGCCGCGGGTCAGACTTGAGCCCGGGCCGCTGTGGTAGGTACGGGCCTTATGTACATGGAGCGACACTCAACTAGGTGAGCTACAAAATCTTCTGAACATAGCCATACTGAGAAATACGGAGAGAGTTGTCTGGAGCTGATAGTCTTAATTAGCTTTGTAGCAACTCATTTGGCAATGGCTTGAATGTAACGGACGTTCATTAATATCAAAAAGTTACTCACTAGAGCTTTAAGAAATTATAGCATTGCAAAAACACCAAAAAAACAAGCACAAATATAATATGTAATGTAAAAATGTAGGTACTGGCCCCAAAATAAGTGTGTCAAATGGTCACTGTGTGTGTGTGAGTGTGTATGACAATCTAATGTGCGGGGAATTGTGTGTGTGTGTGTGAGAGAAATAGAAACAAAAAGAGACATAACGAACAATAGAAAAGAGAGAGAAAGTAGCTTTTTGGAGTTGTGTAACAGTGAGCTTCTGTCATGTGCTGCCCTTGGCCAACCTTCCTGACAGTCCCAGGAGGCAGCAGTTAGAGTTGGCTCTAACTGACAAACACTATGTCCAGATCAAGGTGCTGAACTGATGCAGCCAAAGTCTCAACACAATCCTCTGAGAGACACAAACCCTTTCTAAGACTCACCTGCTTAATCACTTTCACAGTAATGCCAGACTTGGCACTGCAGCCGTATTAGAACAACAGATATGACATTGTGTACACTACACTATGTAACATTATGGCGGCAGAATGAAATAGATTCTCAGATACCCAGGCTGATGTGGTCTGATTAACTGGTCTAACCTTCTGTTTGGCTCTGTATGAAAACAAAACATACTATCTGCATAATTTGGCATTGTGCTTCTTCAGTTTCCTTGTGTACTTTCCACAAGAGGAACTAACTTCTTCTCAGGTAATGTTTTTCCAACATGGCTTGTTTTCTTTCAAAGAGGGAATTCCCAGTATGTTAGGTGACACACTGGCTCAGATCTGCAGCTGTCTGCCAGGAGGACAACCCACAAAAAAAAATTGCTTTACTGCTAAAAGAAGCTTGTGAACAGTTATCCCACGTTGGCTCCAATTGCAATCTGCATATCTGAGTCACTTCTTCAAACTGTCATCGCAAAGCCCACTATTACAAGATTCTGCCTCCGCTGATAAAAGCTCAGCGTGTTAAACAAGAGTCAATGTGTCGCTGGTGTTAAAACAGGGCTCAGCTCCATGAGCATGTGTTCACAGGCTCAAAGATCCAGATCGGAGATGTTGCGGGAGGAATACTGATGCAAGTGGGGAGTGCCCTCCTCTCACCTACTCTTCTCTTTGTAACACTCACACACGTGCTCGATGGCATCAACGTCAGCATCAACACACACACACACACACACACACACACACACACACACACACACACACACACACACTTTTATTGACAGGCAGTTTCTGCAAAAGCAGGCAAAAGCATTTTCCGAATGCGCTGAGAATTTCCACACGGGAAGACTGTGTTGTCATAAATTGGGATTTGTTTCCATGGCACTGCAGTAACCAGGAAGCTTTCTTTGTTTTCCTTTTCTAACAAATGTACACTGCTTTCAATCGATAAATTCCTTTAAGACAATACACTCACAAGTAGTGCTGAAATGGTTAGCCGGTGACTTGATTAGTTGGTTTATCCTTAATAAAAAATGATTTGGGCCTTTATACCGTACATAAAACAGACTTGACGAGGAATATTCCTAGCTCTTGTAATAATAATCCATATGTACAGTATTTTTGCATTATTAGATAACAGGTAGTTTCAGCCAATCATTCAAATTAGTTTTCCAATTATGTAAAAAACACCTATAAAATAGGGCTGCAACTAACGATTATTTTCATTGTTGATTAATCTGTCGATTATTTTCTTGATTAATGGATTAGTTGTTTGGTTTATACAATGTCAGAAAATGGTGAAAAATGTAGATCAGTGTTTCCTAAAGCCCAAGATGACGTCCTCAAATGCCTCATTTTGTCCACAACTCAAAGATATTCAGTTTACTGTCACAGAGGAGTGAAGAAACTATAAACCATACTAAATCCTTACGTTTAACGAGCTGCAAACAGAGAATCTTTTCTCATTAGCTAGCTCTACACTCGGCCTGTTGATAAAAGAGGAGCAGCGCCACATTGACAATAATCTGACACCACACAGAGAGCAGGCGGGAGTTATTCAGAGGAAGAGAGGGATGAGTTTGCATGAAAGACAACAACGTATTCCCTGGAAAAAACTCTGTACTGAAAAGCCTCTCACGCAAAGTTGGTTTTACAAGGAAGTTATGTGTGTGTGTGTGTGTGTGTGTGTGTGTGTGTGTGTGTGTGTGTGTGTGTGTGTGTGTGTGTGTGTGTTTAAGAAAATAAAAAAAGACACCAGGAAGAAGAAGAACCACATCTTTCTGAGCTTCAGTAAACAAACACAATCAGCTGATGGGTCTATGATTTCACAGCAGCAGTCGGTCAACTCTGAAGTGTCTTATTAACCACCTCAAGATCCATGGCTGCTTCATCGAACACATTTCTTTGCTTTTCCACATACTTAGGACAGCGATAATGATGTAATAGGGAGCCAGTGGTTAATCAAGCGGCTATGCCCTTAAGAAACAGATACAACAAAGAATAACAAATACATTTTCCAGAATGTTTAGTTCACAATTCAAACATGCACACATGGAGAACAACTACTACTACTACTACTACGTAAGCACTTAAAGATATTGACTGATATAACAGGGGAGACATATCTTATACGAGTTGCACAAGATGTTCACGTCTAGAGCATTTAAAACATTCAAATATGGTGTTAGTTTTGGTGTGTCAAAATCAGTCAGGGTTTCTAGGAAAATTACAGCCTTCTGGCACAATTCATTCTGAGAATCATGATTTTGCTGGGAAGAAGCTGCAAGTGTTTTTTCCAGAGAATAAGGTAACACAAATATATATTTCCATATTTAAACTTAAAGTATGAAAAAGAGAGCTAACACAGAGAGCTAACAGTTCCTCAGAAACATGAGGACCTATGTGTGAAAATAAAGTGTTCCATGATCCAAAAAGCTTAATGTGAAATATGGTTCAGTCCATTACTGCCATTGCTGGGCGTGATGTGGAATGGTCCAAGTCGCAGCAGTAACAAAGAGTTTTATACATGATGTCAGGGGTGTCGGACTGAGGGTGGAAAGGGGAGTGAGTATAGGCATCCCCAAAAAGATGCTAGAATGAATAGCTGTGGATGTTGGGAGGTGCCCGTAGAGAATGCAGAATTTTGTGCTACGCCCCAGCGTGATGTTTACCCTAAAGGGACTGCAATTACTAATGCAGCTGCCATGACATAAAGCCTCTCACTCCCCCGACCCATTCTCCCAGCCACACCCCGCTGGCTACAGTGGATACAGTTTGAGATTCAGAACAAGGCTAATTACTGAACCTGGACCAGGGGGGATCCCCTCCTGATGGGAGCATTATTACACAGCTGTTTTTAAGTCCACACCTGGACATATTGCATGTCACAGATGATCAACCATGTGCACAAAGATTAACGTCCACCAGCTGCCAGATGGAGGGGAAACAACAGCATGAGTGCAATCTGGATGGGTAGGAAGGAGAATATGAGAGGAGTGGATGTTTCTCAAACTCTCATGAAATACACTGAATATATGATGAGAAGCTGTGTTATACGAGCAAAAGCATTACTGCAGAGCATATTATCATTAGCATGTGTTGTTTGATAGGGCCGGGGTATCGCCAATGGTTTCTTGAATCTATTCGATTATGATTCACAAGGTCTCGATTTGATTTTCGATTCATTATCATTGTCATTAGGGATATTTCAGTTACTATTACCAATTTTGCTTGGATATGAAAGAGCTTCTCAGAGAACTAATGCTGTAAATAGTGCGAGGAACCCTCTAACCTGGTAGCCTCGTGAGACCGTCCTGATCTCGCGAGCTCCAGTTTTCCACTCGCAGATCAGTCTGGCATCTTGAAATAGAGAAAATTTGGAGCCATTCGCCAAACGACCGACCAATCAGCGTTGGTTTTGAGGCGGGTTTAGGTGTGACGCAACGAGAAGCGCCTGTTCAGTCTAAACAACGTGGCGGATTCCACGGATGAGATGGGCGTAGCCATCGCGCAAGTTTTATCCAAATTAGTAAGTATTCCTTCATTGAAAGAAGAGCAAAAAAACGGCACTGGAGACTTTTCTCGGAGGAAAAGATGTTTTTGCTCTTCCCCCGACTGGTTTCGGCAAGAGTTTGATATATGAAGTGGCTCCGCTAGTCGTTAAGAAAATTAGCCTCGTGAGACCGTCCTGATCTCGCGAGCTATCTGGCGGCGACAGGTTAGTGACAGACAGATGGTTTATCCAATCAGCTAACCAGTATTTTCGCCCCTTCCTAAAAGTTCTCCAACGGAAAGTTCCCAGATGGATATGCCGAGCACATGAGAAACAATCCATCTGGCGGAGTCAGGTTACTAACCTGGAGCATTATTACAAAATATGAATGTTGTCGTTAGGAATTGACCCCAAAGCAGTTACATAAATACAGAAAAAGGTGCTTTCTTTAGTGCAGAGGGTGTGATGCAGAGATGGTGTAACTAAAGCCATACATCTGGCATACAACGGCCATTGCAGTTTTTCCCCTTGCATAAAATGTAGCCTACTGTACCTTTGGAGCATTATTTATAATGCCAAGGATTCCATAGATCATCTAGTTTCATATGATACCAATATCTTTACTCTAGCTTTAAAATGGAGCCTCTTAAAAGATCGATCTCAGGATTTTATGAATTGATATGGGATCATTCAAATGCAGATCGATCTGAATCGAAAAATTATTTTTTTAAATCCAGCCCTATTGTCCGATAGGTGCTTTAATCCAACGTGCTTAATGGTTTAATGATTTTTATCATTGGTATCCCCAGAGTGAAACAAGCCATTCCCATGCACAACAGATCTAAAACAGCCGTGGCAAAACCCCAAAACGGAGCCTCTGTATCTGCTACTGACTTTTTAAAATGGCGCATATCAAGAATAAGAGTTTCCATCATCCTGAATACAACAGGCAGAGATCAGACCCTTTCTTTAACAAAACAAATGAAGAGAGAAAAAAAATCAATAACACTCTCAGACACGGTGTCCGTTTATTTGGCAGCGATGTTCCTATTCCACTCTCTCAAATAACAAAGATGGGGGGGTAAAAAACACAATTGCCAATGATATCATGAGGCTGGACCGCTGCTGCAAATTCTTTGTGAAAACTAAGAGGCAATCTGTTCCAAATAACACGAGAAAGCACAGTGGGAGACTAATACAAGGGAGGGACACATTCTATTCAGTCAGTATAAATACAGCACATCAATATACTACTGCATATGATGTACTGCGTATTTAGTCTACAACATGTCAGCACATTGAATCTCACGACAGACAGTCAAAAATTATTCAACTTAAAATGTTTTTTTTTTTTAAAAAGAGAAAAAAAATAATCATTATTAATAATGGGAAAGCAAAGCCAGCAAGTGTTTGGCAAGGACAATTCCGGCGCAAAATGAACCTAGGGGTTAATAACACGTGTACCGAGTCAACCTTTCTCTGGGAAATGTTTTCATGCTAATCGAATGTGTATGTAGCTTGAAACAAGCTAGCGCGAACCCAGGGTTTCCCGCAGCATTTTGCAGTTAAGGCGGCCGCCTTAACAAAGCGCGCCTGCCGCCTTAACTAAGTCGTCAATATATACTGTATCCGCCGTTATTTACATTTAGACTGATAAATCGCCATTTCACCGTCGCGTCCTCGTTGTTTGTGGGAGTTTGTCAACAAATGTGCGTGCAGCTGGGGGCATGCCCGGGCAGTGACGGGGTGAATGGGCTTACCGTAGCGTTGGCATATGGCGGGCAGAGAGCATTTATGTATGTATCTCTGTCCTGTTCTTCACATCAGTGAGGCTTTCTTCTCTTGTTTCAACGAAGTGAATACATTACAAAGTAACTGGAACTATCCATCACCTCTCGCGCATGGATTCTCAACGTCCCGGCTGCTGTTGCCCGGTCTTTGACACAGATGTTGTCTGTATTATTTATTTTTTATCACTACACGTGGTTCACAACACACGGTTAGTTAGCGTAGTTAAACACTACACACAGTGAAATTACGGGTCCTGTTTTTATTTCACGCATACCATCTGCTTTGAGTGAGTGAAGCTATGGGCTGAGCTCTGTTATGTCAGAGCTCTTTGTTTTGGAGAAGAGTTGTCAGGCGAAGTGGAAGAGAGCGTGTCACGGAGGATAATGGGAGCCATGCGAGTAACACACTGTTAACACTTAAAATTGCACGATGCAACTGTTATTTTGAAAAGCTGGTTATTTATTAATTATATTTTATTATTTAAATGTCATATTTAGTGTTTAACAAGTAATTGTTAAATGTAGTACATCAATAAATGTACTACATTGATAAATGTACGGTCAGATGGCAACCCTACCACCTTAACTAAGAAATGTTCTGAGGGGAAATCCTGCGCGAACCGCTGATTAGCGATTTTATACCACTAACAAGGCTCAACATTGCACCACACTTCAACGGTAGCATAATGAGGGTAATAACTGAGAACTTTTTAAGTGTACAGACAGGCAATTGCCATCTTGGGAAAACAGACACGATCAGTCGAACGACGAACGCCCTGCCTGAGCTATGTTACTGGGTACTGGCTACACAGCGTTCGGGGTTCGACTGGTCGAGACTGTTGTCCCAAGATGACAGCTCTTCCAGTGCCCCGAATGCCTAGCGTTGAGCTAATCAGCTTTTTGCGCTAGCTTGTTTCAAGCTACATACACATTCGATTAGCATGAAAACATATCCCAGAGAAAGGTTGACTCGGTACACGTGTTATTAACCCCTAGGTTCATTTTGCGCCGGAATTGTCCTTTAATAAAGGACTAGAATATGAATCAATTATTAAATGTGACGCTTACTTTCTTTTAAACAACAAATCCATGAATGGACTAATCATTGCAGTACTATGTATGTACTACGTTATCTGGAAGCATGATTTGCTACTGTACCAACTCATTGTTTGAACATTTTAATTTAAGATCGTACCAGCAGACCTAAAGCAGATTTCTTAGCTAACCTGAAAAAGAGAGGGATAGAAATAAAATAAAAAAAAAGGCTTAGTGAGGTGACTAGTTTAGCCCATTTGAGATGATTTTATGAGTTTTTAAAATCAGTTCAATTAAAACGTTGAACCTCATCAACAAAATACAAAACTATTAACCAGTGGTGGAATGTAACTACGTACATTTAATCAAGTACAGCACTTAAGTACATATGTTGAGGTACTTGTAAGGAGTCTTTTCTTTTCATGCCACTTTCTACTTCTACTCCGCTACATTTCAGAGAGAAATATTGTACTTTTTACTCCACTACATTCATCTGACAGCTTTAGTTACTTTACACATTAAATGTTTTATTATAAATTAAACTAGCCAACAATATAACGGCCTACAAGTCCAGCTGAAATGATTAGACCATTAAACACACAACTGTTTGGGTCCTTTCCAGTTTCTAAAATGTGAGGACTTTTCTGCATGGAGTACTTTCACTTTTAATACTTTAAGTACATTTACCTGATGATACTCATGTGCTTTCACTTAAGTAACATTTTTAATGCAGTACTTTTACTTGCAACAGAGTATGTTTGCCGTGTGGTATTAGTACTTTTACTTAAGTAAAGAATCTGAATATTTCTTCCACCGCTGCTAGTAACCTTGGTAAAAGGTAAAAAGCGAGATGATGGAGAGATAAAGGGGAAAAGCAGTGGCAGAGGGATAGAAGAGCGAGAACAGCGTTTCCTACCGTGGTTGTCGTCTGACTGGTTGAACCCACACAGCTGGCAGATGGAGCGGACCCACTTGTTCATCTCCTCCTCAGTCTCAGCTACGAGATAGAAAGTGCGGTCGGAGGTCTTGATGTCAAACACGAAGCTGTCCTGGAACTCCTTCCTCTTAAAGGTGAGGCCGGCGTCCACCTGCTCGCAGCAGTGCAGGTCGATTACCCGGATGGGTTTCTTGGAATGGTCGTTCTTGTAGTACTCCAGGACATCGGGGTCACCACTCATGCGGCCGCTGCGAAGTATGAACCAGCGTTTCTTCCATGCCTGGGAAAAGAGATTGAAAGGTAATAACATGAGCTCAGCCCACACACAAAAACACTTAGTACAGACAAGACACGTACGCGCGTTGATAGAGAATGATGACCGGTTTAAAAAAAAATTTTAAATAATTTTTTCATCTGCATTTAAAATACTCAACAGTTGTACAGACTCAGTTTGATTTCTTACTATTCGAGATGCAGAATGTTACCGTGGCAACACACTCCACAGCTGGACTTGGGTTTGCGATGTTAACTGTTGATCAAACACTGCAGAGACACTGAACTCTGCTTACTGGAGCAGGTTACATGTGGTTGTGTGTGGTTTGTGTGTGTACTGGAGGCGATGGGGAGGGGAGGGGATGGGGGGGGGGGGGGGGGGTGCAGCAGGTGTTTACTCCCTCCCAACGTATTTCCTGTGCCGATATCCCTCCGTGAGCTAAGGGAGAAGCACAACTCCACCACCACGACAACTTCATTACACGACTGCAGGCTGCACTTTAAGAACTTTCTTTTTGTGACCAAGGGTTTATTGTTTTTTATTTTATATTCCAGTTTAGGGGGGGGGGTAACAATATATAAGAAATGATAATCACGAACAAGACATAGTCCAAAATGCATATACATTGGACTACTTTCTCATCAAAAGTTGTAATAAACTGGAATCTAAACAAATTTCAGGCAATACGGCAACCCTTTATAGACAGTTTTCAAAAGACAAAACTGTAACTCAGTCACATAAGTTGTAGCATCCCATTTTTTTTCTTTTCTTTTTTAAGTTGTTCCAGATTTTTTCTTTTTTTGTCGCTGTTTTGAAGCCCCTGTGTTACAGAAAAACGCAACATTATAAGATGTGGAGATGTGTTACGGTGTTCAAAATTCAATAAACGAATGTTTAAAAAAAAAACACACACACACACACGCGCACACCCCCACACACCCAATCCACCCTGATCCCCGCCTTGCATCCACCCTACCCAGAGGCCTTAGTTCTTTGGTTCTTAACACCAAATAATAACTCAGTCTGTCACCATAAACAAGAATTTTAAAACTTGACATCAACAAAACATTACTGGGGTGTAATTTGTTGCTCCCAGATAATTCATAGTGTAAAGATCACTTTGGGAACTGGTGATAGACATGCTTTGCTCCAATCCAAACCAACCACCATTTGCATACGATGGTGTCACTGGAGCCGGAGTTTCCTCTGAACGTGTAAATAAACACCCCCTTTTTTCATAACTACATGAAAGGCAGCAGAATAACATGCTCCAACAATGCACCCACGTATGATGCAAGAGCAAGAAGCCTACAATTCACACCAATAACACCATTGTTGTATTTGTCAACTGGAAAAGCAGAAAGGAAGGACAGTGGCGTCCATATGTTTTCCCAGTGGCTGTCTTAAAGGGCCTCTGTGTTCTCTGTGCTCAGAGACAAAAGAGGAAGATAGACCAGGAAGGGAAGGGGGGAGGAAAGCGGGGCTGAGGGGATTTTTTTTTTTTTTTTTGGACATCTGCCAGTGATGCACTTCCGCCAGGCAATGTCTCTCCCATGCAGGCTGCTGACACACAGGATCCTGTAGGCCCCCTCTCTCTCCATCAACACAGACACTGCTGCAAGGCTAACTGCCCCCTCCCACACACCCCTCAAACCACAGTGACACCATGCAGACGCACAAACACACACAGGGCAGACAAATGGATAGCACTGCATCTCTTCTGTGATTTTTCTATTCCTAATCTTCTCTGGAAATATGCATGCAACATTGTCTTAGAAAGGCATTTCAGGGGTAAAGTTAATGATGGCTGAATTACTGTAGCTGCTTCAGTCTCAGCATCCCGGTATTGTGCATACTGTCTGTCTGTCACACTGTCATGGCTTACTGCGGGGGTGTCAAACTCAACTTCACTAAGGGCCACACTAGAAAAGGAGAATCGCATCAAGGGCCAGAGTTTATTTTCATGCTTTTATTTCGAAAAAGTAAAATATCTTTGACTATATTATTCCATGTCTCATATAGTCTTCTCACTTACAGTTACAGTGGTCCACATAAAGCCCTAAAAAAGGCAGCAAATAGTCCCTTGAAATCTTAGAATTTATCAAATCAAGCAAAACAAAGATTACATTTTAAAAGTTGACTCACAGCTTTAATTTCGAAAACTCTCTGCTTCTGTGGGAATTTCTGGGAGTCTCAAAGTCGGCAAATCTACAAAATTCTGCTCTAAGTGTCGTGTAGTTGCCTTTTGAAAAACAGTTTCCTGTCTTTTTGTTTTGGTGCACAACTAGGCAGGCCAACATTTATCGTGAACCTTAATTGATATGTGGGCCAGATCAAAACCTGCCAGGGGCCGGGTTCGGCCCGCGGGCCTTGAGTTTGGCACATGCGGCTTACTGGGACACACACACTGGGACACATAGAACAGAGCCAGTGTTAATACGGCACCTGTACCTTTACATAAATCTGCATTCTGCTCGGTGCTCACTGCTGTGGTGTTTCTGGACCAATCAAATCAGTTAAAGAGGGAGCGGTGTCGTGAGATGACAAGACCTGATTAAATGGATTAGTTGTCAACTATTAATGAATGGTCAACTATTTTGATAATCGATGAATGGGTTTGAGTCATTTTATTTCCTAAATTCTCTGATTCTAGCTACTTAAATGTGATTTTTTTTTTTCTAGTTTCTTCTCTCCCCTGTGACAGCAAACTGAATATATCTTTGAGTCAGAGAAGAAGTTGGCGATTAATTTAATAGTTGTCAACTAGTCGATTCATCTTTGCAGCTGTAGTATAAAACACTAACTAGCTCTACACTCAGCCAGTGTTGATGAAAACAGTCAGGGGAGCAACGCCACATTCATCTTTGCAGCTCTAGGGATGACTGTACACTATTTTTTTTTTATTAACAAGGAAGTTCACTCAGCCTTTTAGAAGAAAGCTTCAGGAGTGACATTATTTATCATTCATAACAACCTCCCATAGTGAGAAACAATGGTGGAATGTAACTAAGTACGTTTACTCAAGTACTGTACTTAAGTACAAATGTTGATGTACTTGTACTTTACTTGAGTCTTTTCTTCTCATGCCACTTTCTCAATCTACGCCGCTACATTTCAGAGAGAAATATTGTACTTTTACTCTACTACATTCATCTGACAGCTTTAGTTACTTTACACATTAAGATTTTTGCACACAAAACACATGTAGTTTATAAAATACGATGTTTTATTATACATTAAACTAGCCAACAATATAACGGCCTACAAGTCCAGTTGAGATGATTAGACCATTAAACACACAACTGTTTGGATCCTGTTTGGATTTTTCTGCATTGAGTACTTTTACTTTTAATACATTTTCCTGATGATACTTACATACTTTTACTTCAGTAACATTTTTATGCAGGAGTATTTTTACAGTGTGGTATTAGTACGTTTACTCAAGTAAAGAATCTGAATACTTCTTCCACCACTGCATTTGAAGACGTTGTCGTGGGCTTTGGAAAACACTGATAGTGATGTAATTATTATTACATCATATATGGTGTTAGACAGTGGTGGTTGTGTAAATGTTATGTGAATAAGGCAATGACGCACATTCTAATATTTAGCAAATAGATCAATATTTGAATACAGATGTTACTGGCGTGTTCTTTGGCACATTCAAACTTGTCTTTATTCGTTCTCTGATAAATCAACAGAGGAAAGAAGAGGCTGCAACAGGTTTTCTTTCGCTTTTTTTTTCCCCAGGAAGTGCAGATTCCGATCTTATCTTCGGTGTGTAGCTGACGTACTCTTGAGGTATTGGGGTATAAGACTTTTTATTTTCTGTCAGACTGACGCACTGATAAAAGCTGCAGGCAGTATGACCTGAACAGTGTTAGCTGTAGAGCCGTGCTGCTGTATGCATCTTACCACTAGAGGAGAAGTTGAAGTGCAGTTGTAAGGTCATTTCTCACCAGCGGTGGAAGAAGTATTCCGATCCTTTACTTAAGTTAAAATACTAATGCCACACTCTAAAACTACTCTATTGCAAGTAAAAGTCCTATACTGAAAATCTTACTTAAGTAGAAGTATGTAAGTATCATCAGGTAAATGTACTTAAAGTATTAGAAGTAAAAGTCCTCAATGCAGAAAAGTCCTCACATTTTAGAAAGTGGAAAGGATCCAAACAGTTGTGTGTTTAATGGTCTAATTATTTCAGCTGGACTTGTAGGCCGTTATATTGTTGGGTAGTTTAATTTATAATCAAACATCGTATTTTATAAACTACATGTGTTTTGTGTGTACAAATCTTAATGTGTAAAGTAACTAGTAACTAAATCTGTCAGATGAATGTAGTGGAGTAAAAAGTACAATATTTCTCTCTGAAATGTAGCGGAGTAGAAGTAGAAAGTGGCATGAGAACAAAAGACTCAAGTAAAAGTACAAGTACCTCAACATTAGTACTTAAGTACAGTACTGGAGTAAACGTACTTAGTTACATTCCACCATTGTTTCTCACTATGGGAGGTTGTTATGAATGATAAATAATGTCACTCCTCAAGCTTTCTTCTAAAAGGCTGAGTGTGAACTTCCTTGTTAATAAAAAAAAAAAAAATAGTGTACAGTCATCCCTAGAGCTGCAAAGATGAATGTGGCGTTGCTCCCCTGACTGTTTTCATCAACACTGGCTGAGTGTAGAGCTAGTTAGTGTTTTATACTACAGCTGCAAAGATGAATCGACTAGTTGACAACTATTAAATTAATCGCCAACTTCTTCTCTGATTGTAGTTTGTTAAATGTGAATACTTTCTAGTTTCTTCTCTCCTCTGTGACAGTAAACTGAATATATATATATATATATATATATATATATATATATATATATATATATATATATCTTTGAGTTGTGGACAAAACAAGACATTTGAGGACGTCATCCAGGGCTTTGGGAAACACTGATCCACATTTTTCACCATTTTCTGACATTTTAGAGACCAAAGAACTAATCGAGAAAATAATCAACAGATTAATCGACAATGAAATCTCTCTCTCTCTCTCTCTCTCTCTCTCTCTCTCTCTCTCTCTCTCTCTCTCTCTCTCTCTCTCTCTCTCTCTCTCTCTCTCTCTCTCTCTCTCTCTCTCAGCAGCGCCCAGGCTTCCTCCATCATCAGAAGCCCCTCTCCTCATCGCATCCATCCAGATCTCCAGGCCTCATTCATCCCTTCATCACCACCAGCAGTGTCTAGACTCCGTCGGGGGGATGATCCTGTATATCCATGGCCTCTATACCCCTTATAATTTATTTAACGTTAAGTAGATTAAGTCTAATCGCCAAAGACTCTAACATATCAACCGATTATGCACCATGCTATGCACTATACAAGTCTTCCCTCTTGAGTGTCCATCAGTTACATGTCAATATGTGTCATTTATTCCTTTCTGCTGCCTATGTTCACACTGTACTTTATTTATGTCCACATTGTACTACAGTAGCATTTTTTTTTTTTACAATCCATTGTTTTAGCAACACAATCTTTTTAACCCAATCTTACTTTTTAACGTGATCTCTCTTTACTTCTACTCAGCTTGTTTATTTCTTGCACTGTTGCTAGCTATGATACTTTTATACACTTATTGACTCGCTCTTTTCTTATCCTTGTTTTTTTTTTTTACCTTGAATCTGACTGTGAGTAACTGCAACTGAACAGTTTCCCCGAGGGAATCAATAAAGTATTCTGATTCTGAATTAAACTGATTTCACTCTTAAAGCTATAGTGGGTAGTTTCTGCCCCCCCACCCTCCTCCTCCTCCTCCACACAGTTGATAGTAGTCAAAGAGGACATGGAGGATTAGAAGAACATAATGGACTGGAAGAGGTAATTATCTTCACTCGAGTTTCTGTGCAGGAAAGTAACCGGACGCCACAATCTTCTGAACATAGCCATATTGAGAAATACAGAGAGAGTTGTGTGGAGCTGATAGTCTTAATTAGCTTTGCAGCAACTCATTTGGCAATGGCTTGAATGTAACAGACGTTCATTAATATCAAAAAGTTATGCACTAAAGCTTTAAATGAAGTCTCTCCTAATTGTTAGTTGCAGCCCTAGTCATCAAACACAGGGCACGGCATACATTTGAGAGGGGGGGGTGGAGGGGGATCCCCAAAGCTCTGTGCTTCAGTGCCATTAGACCATGCACAGAGAAATCACTATAACTGTTGCAAAGCCCCTTTAAATATTTTGTTGCCTTTTCTGGAAAGAGAGAGCATCACTTCATTGAGACCTGGAGCGCTGCCCAGTTTCGAGAGGTCAGTGCAACCCAGCTGGGTTATTCCTAGCATCCTTCAGCTGCGGCGGGCATATTAACTCAGGACAGCCAATCTCAACCACGGAGCAAAGACAACTCATTTAGGAGGCCTTATCATACTTAAAATAGAATGAGTGGTTTCCATAGGAAAATTAGCTGCTGCCTAATTCAAGAACAAATTCATTTACAGCTTGGTCTGAATGAGAGGGTTGAATGTTGTTTCCCTTCTTCACCCTTTCTGCTAAGCTTCTCACAGAAACCGCGCATGCACAATGAAAGTGCATTTAGTTTCCAATCAGCCTCTTCAACAACACAACTGGCAGTGCAGCTTTTCCCTTTCTTTCTCTCTCTCTCTCTCTCTCTCTCACACACACACTTTCAAATTTGAGCAAACTTCCCTGGCGAAGTAAATCATGGGGGAGGAGGAAACAACAAAATGAACGTAATCCACCCACCGCCTGTCCCATAGAGCATGTCTAAGCCCATCGATCACTGTCTGAGCAGTGGGAAGTGTAAAACTAGGCTGAACTGTCCCGGCTCTCTAACTTTCCCCTCCCCCTCATAGCTTTGGTTTAAGCTACATCACTGTTCGGGGGGGGGGGGGAAAAAAAAAAAAAAAAAAAAAAAAAAGGGCTCAGCCGGGACACACTGCCCTTAATAACAACTGGACTGAACAGTCCACTGAGAGGGCTATACACGCTATACTAGAGCTGCAAAGACTCATCGATTCGTTGTCAACTATTTCATTAATCGCCAACTATTTTGATACTTGATTAAGTGGGTTGAACTCATTCCAGCTTGTTAAATGTGGATATTTTGTAGTTTATTCACTCCTCTGTGACAGTAAACTGAATATCTTTGAGTTGTGGACAAAACAAGACGTGTGAGGACGTCATCTTGGGCTTTGGGGAAACACTGATCCACATTTTTCACCATTTTCTGACATTTTATAAACCAAACTACTTGATTAATCGAGAAACTAATCGACAGATGAATCGACTATGAAAACAATCGTTAGTTGTAGCCCGACCCTATACTAACCAGAGATGGGGACTCGAGTCTGAGACTCGGATTCGAGTCGCACTTAAGTCACACAAACAGCTGACTTCAGACTTGACTCGGACTCGACCCAAAAGACTTCAGACTTGACTCGGACTCGAGCTTCGAGACTCGTCAACAACCTATTTTCATGCAATTATTGCTTTTTAAATCTAAATTGATTTATGTATTTCTATTTTCTTTTATTGGTGCATATACGTTGGGGAAACGCATGACGAGCTGCGTGTCCCTTGGCCTTTGCCGTAATGTGCAATGTACGCATGCGCTATGCGGCGCACGCGCGCACATCAAAAAATGCAGCGACGATGGCGACACCAAGTCCTCCTGCAGTTGTGCCTTTTGTCATTAGTTTTGCTTACAATAACTTCATAAACAGTGGCAGTAAGCGAACAGCTACATGCAAGGAGTGTGGCACCAAGATACATGACGCTGGATCAACAACATCGAACTTCAGACATCTCAAAAAGCACCCAGATAGGTCAGTCACTCACGCTAATGTGAAAGAGACGTTACATTTAGCATATATCGCCACAGGTAACAAGCTAACCATCGCAAAGTGTTGTGCTAATGCTGGGGACAGGCAAATTGTATTGTTATAGTTGTATCCATATGATGTGACAGACTTAGGTTAATATTTTACCAGTAGCAGAAGATTAGACTATACGATGTCCTAAATTGAAGAACACTGAAAAATGTAATGCATGATGAGGTTGGGCTTTACAGCCAGTTGGTAACACAGACAAACATGTATTCTTTGGTGCAGATACCAAAATGTTGAAAAATACAGTTATGAAATTGAAACAGTCCTTAATTTGTGTTTCTTCAGATTGCATTGCAGTAGACCCCATAAAGTTATCCTACAACTGATTTTGATACTGTACTATATGGATGGTAGCTACAAGACATGCTTTGAATTCATAAGATTTAACAATACAGTGTTAGGGACAGATCAGACTTGAGACTTGACTTGGACTTGACTTGGACTCATGGCAAAAGACTTGAGACTTGACTTGAACTTCCCCTCAAAGACTTGAGAAATGACTTGTGAACATCTCTGATACTAACACAATATATACACATCACATGTGTCAAACTCAAGGCCCGGGGGCCAAATCAGGCCCCTCACAAATTTTGATCTGGCCCACATATTAGGTTCACAATAAATCGGAAACTGAATTTGTCAGATTTGCCCACATTGAGGTTTAAAAAATCCCCACAGAACCGGTGAGTTTGCATATTCAGGCTGTGAAACAGGTTGTTGTGAGTCGGCTGTGTGGTAGCCGGCTTTTAAAAATGTAATCATCGTTTTGCTTGATTAGCTAAACTCTGTGATGGCTAAGGAACAATTTTGCTAACTTTTTTAGGCCTTTATGTTGTAAGTGAGAAGATGCAATACAGTCAAAGATATTTAACTTTTTCGATAAAATAAAAGCATGTCAATAACACTATTAATGTTTAGCCCTTGATGTGATTTTCATTTTTCAGTGTTGCCCTTAGTGAAACTGAGTTTGACACCCATGTCATACATTATTGTTTGAGCAGAATACTGCAAACAGGGGACATGTTGTGACTCCCATTTACTGGTATTTGTTCATGTCCTGCTGCTCTTTTCGCAGAAAAGATCAAAGTCAAATAAACATCAAATCTGAGCAGAAAAAATGCACAACCACGTGGAGCACAAAACTAAAATTCTACTAGTAATGACAAAAGAGTTGAAGAGTCTCAACTCTAGAATGTAAAATGACTTCCTGCCAGCGTGTGAAGCTCTCCGAGAAGAAGAGCAGCCATCCGTGTCTATGAACGCACAGCGTTTAGTCCCTTCGGTCTTGTTCAACATCCCATAAAGGCTTGATCTTACCTTGTTCCAACATGGCCTCATTTGTCCTGCACTGATGGCAGCCAGCTCCAGATACAGAGAGACTACAGAGGATAACACGTCTGAAATCTATTTCAGATGACTGGGAAGGAAAACCTCTAATAACAAAACCACACAGAACGATCTTCTGAGCGAGTTTCTCTTCTAAAAATACGACCACAACTGGTTGGTCTGGCCAATTTTCTTTTGTTTCTTCGCATGTTGATAAGTAGACATGGTTTGTTCTATTTCTGGCACTCTGCAAAACAATGATACTGTGGGAAAACAAACAAATTCATACAAAAGGAGATACAGTTGTCTGGTATGTGTTGACAGTTCTCCAGGGCTTTATATATACCGCATTTGGGAGGAAAATACACAGCGGCAGCTGATAAGTCACAGCAATCATTAAGTGTATTTGCACATATCTAAACCAACACTGTAACAAACGAGCCTGGTCTCCTGTCTTTAAACTCATCACTCTGCTGTCCTAGTAACACTGACTAATAAACTCAGGGGTGGTTGTGGCCTAGACAATTATCCAAGGTGTGCCTTCTACGTACAGAAATAGAGCAATACATAGTGTGTGTGTGTGTGTGTGTGTGTGTGTGTGTGTGTGTGTGTGTGTGTGTGTGTGTGTGTGTGTGTGTGGTAGTAGTAGGCTGTGTCAACAGTCTGACTGATAAGCATCAGTCTACATGTTTTTTAAATGTGTATGAGCAAACATCCAAACTACACACGAATGTTATCCAAGTTAAAGGGTTACCATATTCTTGTTTACCTCTCATCCTGTAAAAGCAGGAGAGGAGCTTCTACCGTGGCCAGTTTACATTCAGCTACAGCGGTCCAGTTATATGGAACAGGTTTTCTGCTTCCCTTTACGGTCACTCCTCATTTAGGATTAAACAACAAACTTGATGATAAAAAAATTAGGATTATAAAAGACACTCCGGAACACTTTTCACTTTTATTTTATATTTTTCATTTGTATTGCACGTTTTCAACTTGATGGAGGTACAGCACTATGTATATTTAGTTATGATACAGTGTATTAACGCAGTGCCGATATGTTACGGTCATATTTTTTTCTTTATCTTCCTTGTTTTTTTCACCTTTAGCACCACCTGTTTAGCATTTGTATTATTTTCTTTCTTTTAAATATCATTCAAAATCCTTATGCTTATCTGTAAATTGGTGGCTGGGTTAAAACAATCGATTCTCCGATTAAAATCGATCTTTGTTAAGCTTTTCAGAATGGGCTTAGTAGAAGACAAAAGGTGTTGGAAGTGTAAAGGAGAAAATGGTACATTTCTACATGCCTTTTGGGAATGTCCTGTGGTATTACCTTTCTGGAAAGAAGTATTAAGGAAACTGGGAGATTGGTTGGGACAAAGGTTACCGGAATCTCCACTGTTCTGTCTCCTGGGATATGGCACACTTTTGCCACGAGGCGTCAACAAAGGACAGCATGCGCTAATAACCGCAGGCCTCATCACTGCAGCACATCTGATACTGAGGAACTGGAAAAGCATGTACACGCCGAGGCTCACAGATTGGACTCAACTGATGACAGAGACTGCATCTTACGAATATTTGATTGCCAGGAAGAACAATGTTAAAGGGAAGTTCCATTTAGTACGGGACTATTTCTTTTCATATATTAAGGGCCTGATACATTCACAGGTGATATAATCACAAACAATATAGTGGTACAGAAGGGTGTTGTCCTTTAAGTTTAGTTTTGACTGCCTTTTTGTGTTTTGTTTTGTTGTCATTTGTAAGTTGGTTGTGTTATTTGTTGAAAAATAAGTAAATACTTTAATGACAAAAAAAAAAAAAAAAAAAAAAATCGATCTTTGTTTGAGTGATCTGATATTGATTAATAAAATCCCGAAATCGATCTTTCTTAAGATTTTTTTGGGGGGCATTTTAGGCCTTTATTACATAGGCCAGCTGAAGACAGGACAGGAGGAGAGAGAGAGGGGAGAATGATATGCAGCAAAGGGCTGCGGCAAGGACTGAGCCTCTGTACATGGGGCACACGCTCAACCAGGCGAGCTATCCAGGCCCCTGCAAAATCAATCTTTTCATATATGGTTTTTCCAGTACAAGCCCTCAGGGTGTTTTTCCACCCCACCTGTGCATTTTCAAAAGACAAAGAGGAGGCACCAGGCAGTCATTTTTGACTCTGCTTTACCTGCTGCTGCAGTACACACTGCACAACTGTACAAGCAGCGGCAGAGTCTGCGTACATGTTCTCATCTATTACCAGCTTTCATAAAGGTCATGTGTTGTTAGGGCAGGGTGATTTACTCTCTTGTGGCACACTCGACTGCAGTCAGAGCGGACGCCTCAGGCAACATGTCTAGCGTTTGATGTGAGGGACAGCTCACACACACGAACAACGCCTTGATGAGACTGCAGGGAAACACACTGGTGCTGGGCCATTACTGCTCAATTATAGTAAAAGGTCGTATATATCTATGGTAAAAGGTGAAGAGAGAGGCCTCCCATCAGTGTTCTCACAGGTCCCACTGGTGGGCTTCTAACGGATGGGACATAGCATGGAGACAATTAAGGGGGGGGGGGGATCTTTAGTATCTCATTTCAGCCAATAAGAACTCCCAGCAGCCCAAATTTTGGCTTCTTTTGTAAAATTAAAAATGGTTTTGTAGAAAAACATCTTCATATTCTTCAAGTAAGATATGGGGGAGGGGGAAGGATCGTTTTGGTATCAGTACCAATACTGAGGTATCAAAGTAATAATATTTTTATCTTGACTTTCCCTTGTAAAGCACCTTGTAACTAGGGCTGTCCCCTCTTAGTCGATTAGTCGACTAATCCGTCGTTTTGATTTCTTTAGTCGAATGGTCATTTTCTGTATCCTTTTTTGTGCTGAATGACTTACAGTACATTGAAGAAACGTATCGCTCGATGGCGTTTTTTGCCCCCAACTGCTCCTTCCAGGCAGCGCTGAGACCGCTGCCTCCAAGGCACCTAACCCTAACCCTAATCCTAACCTGTGCCTAATCCTAGTGCCTTCCAGGCAGCGCTGCCTTGAAGGAGCCGTTGTGGGCAAAAAAAACACCGATAAACAAACTTATCAGCACATCAGTGGTAAAAACGAGACTGAAAGAAACTCAGTTTTACAAATCTGACGATTAAATCAACTAATGGATTAGTCGACAAAATCACGCGAGTGTTAGTCGAGTGAGAATTTCTTTAGTCACGACAGCCCTACCTGTAACCTTGTTTTGAAAGGTTAACTAAGCTTTATTATGAATGATTCTAGGAGACGACCAACTGCTCATATGTTAGCGTGATGCAGCTTTCCATATCACTCATCCTAGAAGGTTACTGCTTCTATATAGGGACAGCAGAACATAGCCCTCCTAAAAGAACGCCCTGTGATGCATTCATCCCACATCTATTCTATGCTCCTGCTGGCTTCTTAAAAGGTACAGACAGGGAAAGTTGTTGTTCAAAAATGTTCGATACGGGAACCGATACCAATACTGTGACTTCGATACCAGTTCCTAAACGATACTTTTTTCTAGGGATATACCTATTATCAGCCCTGGCCGATTAGCGGGCCGTTTTTTGGCAGTCTGTATCAGCGTTTTATTTGCCCGATAACCGATAAAGTTAATTATTTAAAAAATGCGCTACCTTGGCTCGGCTACAGCTCTGTGTCTGTCCCTCTGCTTTGGTTTCACTCACCACTGAGTCTGACTTAATGTCCCGCCCACAACGCTATATGACAATCTTTTACTGGGTATTATGTTCAAAGTTTGTCATTTATTAAATAATTGCTTAAAGCATCTAAACAAAGTTTTGTGTTGGAGTTTGTAACATTCCAAAATCTTAATTTTCATTTTCACTGTAAATGTATATAGGTTCCAGATATCGGTTATCTCTTATATATTAGTAGTTCATTAACTACTAAAAATCTTTGAGATTTGCTCTACAAGTCCGTCTGGCCAAGAGCCCATTCAAGCCCATTTCCAATTTTTCCGAAATCGAGGCACCAATCACAACCGTTGAGGCGGGCTTAACACGACGACGATAGCGCAGCGACGGCGAGCAGCTTTTTGTTTACATTCAACATGACGGCCACCGAAGCGCAGCAACCCGTTGATGCCGCTGTCGCTGCTACGTCACCCGGATCGTTGGTCTGATTGGTTGAAGGACTATCCAATTGCGCCCAGAGGTATTTGCGCGGCATCCATTAGTGATGCCCCTTTGGAAATGAATTGTGAATGAACCTTCCCCAGACCCACTCTCAGTTACAACTAAGAAGGGTCTGGTGTCAACCAGGCTACTAAAAATCGGTATCTGCCTTGAAAAACCAGTATCCCTATTTTTTTCCTTATCATTTTTATTGAATCCATTTCAACAAAAGAAATTCCAACATTACGACACAAATCTTTGTATTTATTTTTTAGCTCCTACTACTACTACTTGAGCCCGTCTCTGTGTTTTTCATGCGTGTCTTTAGATTTACTCCTTAGGGATTGCAATTTGGTATTGAATGACGAGGCTTTTTTTATACTCGATACTTTAGAGGCAATTCAGCCGGTGCCTAAAAAGTATTGAATTCCGAACCCAGCCCTAGCTACAGAAGAACAAAAGAGGAATATTTAGCACATCAGTGACTTTCATTTCTTGTCCCTGCTGATGCCTGAATAAGGAATGTTCGAGAATTTGAATTTCGTCTTTCCAGAAAACGCCTCTCAACAACAGCAGCCAGGATAACTTTGCAATGCGTGAATGAAAACGGTGGGACTGCTATAATGGCCATGATTGTATGAGTGAATGCCTAAACACTTGTGACTATGGTTAATGTAGTGAGAGGGGACAAAGCAGGACGGGCTGCAGCAGACAATGGCGACAGAGCCCTGATTATGTGCTCCTAATCGATAGCGGGTCACACATGACGTCAGTCCACATTCCAGGAACAGATGGGAATTTCTCCAAGCGAGTTCCATTTCCATTTGAAGAAAATCACCTCGCCATTCACAGAGCACAAAAACACATTTCAAATGTGCATTGTCATTAGGCCTGTACCAATTATTATATAATTATCTAATCGCAACTTTTTTACTTAATCACGGTTTCTTTGTTTAACCGTAAATTGAATTGATTGATTGCTAACATTAGCTAAGTTCCTAAGGGGTATGACTGTTGATGGTAATTGTTGATTTTGTTTGGATATGGCAAATTGTAATTATATAAGTGATTATTGGTCAGACTGTTGAGCTAAAGATGTTAGTTTTTGTGAGTTGTTGGCACTTACACGTTCATAGTAACAAAAAAGTACAGAAGCAGTGATGACTATTTTGCCACATGGTTTTGCCAATAGTGATGACTATTTTTTGTACTCCTAAATGAATTTGTTAATATGTTTGTTAATGATCAATGCTTTGTTTTTTATTGATGAGGATACATGTTCTATTGTTCATTTTATGTTCATTTTTAGGAAAAAATACGTTTTATGATAATGAAGAGGCGTGGTTTACTTCATAGGCTGCGATGCTGTGTTACTACATGATCTGGGTCACATGATAGAACCAAAGGATGTATCCTGGAATTCATTCAAAACGTTAATTTGCTTGAAAAAGTAATAAATCAATATTTATAAATTTGACTGACAGAGACTATTATACTGTTAATTGCAATTATTTCTGAGACAATTTATCATACAGCCAAATTTGGAATTGTTACAGCTCTAATTGTTATGCTTTCCAACGTTCCATAAAAACTTTTGAAAAGCAGAACATGAAGTCATGTAAGAGCTGGACAGTCCTCCAAAACTTTTTTTTGGTCTTCTCTTCTGTGCTTGACAGGTGTCGTGTATCTGCATTTACCTATGTGACATTGGTTTATGTAACAGTGAGCTTAAATAAACCACAAATGGACACGACAGAGCATTGGGAAGTTCCTCGGACGTCTCACAGTTTACACAGGGCCCCCATCTTGGCTCGGAGCGAGATGTTAAGCAGACAGCTGTCCCAGACAACGTTTATAACACGTTTCTGGAGTGTTTCCAATAAAATCACACCACAAACAAAACGGTATTCCAACAGTGTGCCAACAACGAGTGGCCATTTTGCATTTTCTGCAGCTCCAGCTCCATTATCTGTCTCAAGTGGTGAAGAGATCCAGATGCTCCCGGGTCGGACACAACTCTGTCCCGTTCCCGGAGAAGTAAACATGAAAAGATGTTAAACAGAATTGCTGAGAGTATAAAACTACAGGCGTTTAAGTCCAGCGGATGCATTAAAGCACCGTTGCAATTTAAATCAAACTGCTCAGGTTTCCCAACAGTCAAAACACTGGCCTTGGAAGGCCGGCAGCTGCAAGACATAACACATGCAGATAAGACCCAAACAGGCCCATAAATTCTTGTGTGTTAATAAAGAAGGTGGGAGGTTAGCCATGGAGCGCCAAGACAGACAGCCTAGGAACACTTAACTCCTGATGTCTCCCTCATGTGTAGAACTGCCAAGTTCACATTCTCCTTTTGAAGCAAGACATCAGCTTTGAATCCCATTTAGTGCAAGTAGAGTAGAGCCCGACGTGCTTTGGCTTTCATGACACTATAGGAAATATGATTCCACATACAATGTCTTAATATGACTGTGACAGAAAGCTCCATCCTACAGGTGTAATGATGATAAAGAGGGATGCTGCATTTGGTACCTACGGTGCTCATTCACTCCCCTTCACGGGAGCAATGATCTGCAAAATCTGCAGCGCATCCTATGAAAAACAACCTCTCAAAAGCTCCCAATAGATATAATTGGCCTCAATTTGCAGTTGAACACTTCCATCATTAGGAAAATGAGTAATATCCCGCCATGTCTCCGTATCAGCTAAAGGATGGGCTTATTTAGTGTGAACCCGCCCTGACAGTTTGACTAACAGGGAGCATTATCTTTAATCAGAACTCTTTGTGTTACTTCCCCTGCCTCTGCCATCTGCTGCGGCTCATATATGTCTATATATGGAGGGTGCGCCGTGCCGTGAGCGTCTCCCGGTCTCTCTAACTCCTACCAAGGTTGCTTTAGACTAGGGCTGCACGGTATGAGAAAAAATATCTAATTGTGATTATTTTGACTGATATTGCGATTGGGATTACTATTCACGATATTGTAGGGAATGATCAGTTTTGTATCATTATTCTGATTTTCATTGAAAAATATTAAAATAAAAAAATGATTATATAGTGTGATTTTGGCGAGGATCTGTACCAAACAATGATTTTTTCTTTAGTCTGTAGGATACGATTTGTAGGCCGAGACGTCTCTGCAGCATCACAATACTTTATCCAGAATGGTTTAAAACATACTTTGCCTTTAACAAATATTGCGATTGTGATTAATTCACTGATTGTACGTCACGTTCGTCTTTTTACTTTACCCTCTGCCCCGACGACTAGCGTTATAAGCTAATTAGCGGTTTGCGCTAAAACTGGTCACATTTGATTAGCATGAAAACAAATCCCAGAGAACGGTCGACTCGGTAATCATGTGTTATTAACCCCTAGGTTCATTTTGCGCCGGATTTGTCCTTTAAGAATTGACCCCGCAAAAAGTTTGTTTAAATTTGTTTAAGTACTTTTTACTGAACAGGACTAACATGACAGCAGTAGTTAAGAAGAACATTCTTGTGAAATAACTATACAACTATACCATGGTAAACAATAAAAAAGCTCTCTCTCTGACCAATTGACAGTTAAATTTAGCCGAAAAAAGTTTACTGTGGGCCAGATACAGGGCACCGTGAGGTTACGGTCGTTTTAGAGGCCGTTGCAGTTGAGTTTGGCCGACAAAAGGTGACTGTCCTGCGGCGACGACAGTTAAGTTTAGGCACCAAAACGACTAGTTAAGATTAGAAAAAGATGCAGTTTGGGTTAACATACCGGTCCCCTTAAGTAGTACTCACACTCAAGTGAAAAATCATGATTTCAATATTGACCAAAAATAATCGTGATTATGATTTCTACGCAAAAGCGTTGTATTTTCCTTCATAACTTGCCATGCTGTCATTTGTGTGAATGAATACACGTCACTGCATCCCGGGGAACTTCATGTTTTCTGAAACCCCAACGACATGCAGATACCAAATTACTGAAATGTCTGAACAACAAAATGGCCAAATGAACCAAATTACAGAGGAAACATTTAGTTGAGCTAATCATGACTGAAACAATCAAACTGATGTGTTAAAATGATTATTGGAGGAATGCATGATGCCCGTGATGCCCACCAGTGGGTGCATTAAGTCACCTAAAAACCTTGGACACACAGGTCAGTGATCTGCATCACTGTCTCTGCTAAACTTAGATGAAATTGTCCTATGTTGTCTCACTGTGTTCCAGTGAAGTATGTATTCGTGCACAAGAATGACAGGCAATGACTCATCACTGTCTGGATCTTCCAAGAAAGAATAATCTCTAATCTAAACTATGTCGATACTAGAGGTACACAGAATTTAACCATTAAAAGGAGCCAACCGATCCTAAATATATTCTTATTACAGAGATGCAATTCAATTTCATCATCTTGGCTATAATTCATAAAAACCTTTTTTTCATTGTATCACTGTTTCCTAAATCAAAAATATTGATCTCTGCTATACAGAGAAACACATGCATGCATGTAGCTGTTTTTATTTTGACAAATATAACCACCTATACCACAACCTCAGCCCTAAGGCACTTTCCTTACACATGTTCAACTCCTACAAACTATTGCAGCAAGGCAAGTGTTGAATGAAACAGAAAAACAACACATCATATCAACCTAATGTTAGCATATTTACAGCCATTAGTGATACATTCCTATTTCACAATGCAACAGCCTACACAGGTCATACAGTATCCTTGGCTGGTACATACAAAGCTCAAAATGACGGTCAACTCCTGCTTCCCTTATAGGAACAAAAGTGTCTGAGGGGTTATGAGCACGTTCAAATAGTAAGACCATTTTTAAAAGTGCAAGACACATTTTCAGGGGATGCACACTATCAATCTTTTGGCTGATGCCAATGCCATTTAATTGCAAATCTACTGTGAACCGATACTTTTAAAAACGATTCCGATTCCTAAACCGATTCTTGAAAAATGACATCAAAGATGCACCTGTGATCACGTGCAGTGAATGGTTAATATGCTTTTATGTCCATTTTGGTGAGCCCAGAGGGAAAATATGACATTTTAAAAGTAGCCTACATTTACGGTAGCTAGCTAACGGTAGACTACAGAGAAAGTGTGATAGTTTTACATCCGTTTCGGAGCGACAGAGGGAAAATATTTCAGTCGATACATTAAGTGGAACCGAAATGAGGAACCAAAATGTACATTCTAATTCAGTCCAATTCCTACCGGTTGCGTAGGAACCGTTTCCATAGTCCATAGTTCCATAGTGGTTTCGGTACCCAACCCTACTCATCACAACCCCAATGTGGAATAGACTTAAAAAATATAGTATGCCATTTTCGACAAAGTAAGACCATTTTCCGGTTTATTCAAAGTTCTACTTCACAAACAACACTGACATGTTGCCAGGAAGAAAATAGCCGTGGTGGCTATTTTGTTCCTGGCAACATGTCAGTGGTTGGTAAGGTTCAACCTGCTGTAACACATTTATAAATATCACTATCTACCTATATGCTGTGCGGAGGAAATAACACATTTGGATTTCTATTTCAAGATATTTCACATTCGTAAGAATGTCATGGTTATGTGCATATGCATTTGCAAAGGGTTGTAGTGTGGTAGTAATCCAAATAGTTGCATTCACTAATTAAAAGTATATTGATTTGAAATTGTATTTCTAGGTCTTTGTAAGCTTTAAAAACACAGGTTTTCTGTCCCTCACCATCTACCATGGTGAATCTAAGCTCAAGCTGCTCAAACAGGGGCCGTCAGAAAGGCATGGTGGGAGCATAAAGTAGAGAGATGCACCGATTGACCGGCTGGTGACCGGAATTGGCCAATTTTCACGTCATCGGCCATTACCGGCGACCTGCTGGTCAGTCTGACATATGCCGATTTTATGCTGGTCAAATTCACTCGGGAAGCACACGCAGGGTTTCCGCTATATGCATGTAGCAGCGTCGCACTGCCGCTCCATCAGCTGTTTATGAAATGTCATAAAGTCGTAATTATACACGGCTCTGCAGAGCAGTCGCTCTACTGATCTCAGGCGAACAGTCAGCTGCTCTCTCTCTCTCTCTCTCTCTCTCTCTCTCTCTCTCTCTCTCTCTCCCCTCTGAGGCTGAACAACTGGAACATGAAAACCGCACTCACGCGGGTCCCGTGAAATATGACAGCTACAGTTTATCGGAAAATAGCGTTGGGCACACTGACTTTGATGAATTTACTGTTTATCAGACCCCAGATGAGACAAGAAGGTTCGTGGGGATGCAGCGCTCAAAACCAACATTAAAAACCTACCGCCGGTAGCTGATGTTAGCAGCAGATAAGCCTGTTGACAGCAACGGTATTGTTCATATTTATGCACAATGACAAATAAAGAAAATTTGCTAAAAAAGGAACTACACGCTGTTTTCAGGTAACGTTACTGTTGACGTTCAATCAGGCCTGTGTGTGTTTTGAGAAATATCTTTATACTGCAAGGCTATATTTTATTTTTATTTGTTATTTATATATTATTGTATTGCCTTTACCTGTTTTCATACATACAGAAGTTTAGTTTTCTAAATATATCACGTTTTTAGTTGGATATTGGATGTGAAAAGAAGGAAATGGTTCTTCCATAACATTGCACTTTAGATGTGTGTGAATTTCCCCCACCAGGAGTCATTTATATAGTTCTATTTTATAGTGATCGATTATCTATTAAAAAATGTTCTACGTTATATGAAAAATGGTAAATTTTCTATTAAAGAAAAGATAGAATATAAATATTTGTGTGTGCTGTAAAGTGGTTAGAAAAAAATTAAATCGGAATCGGCTGAAATTGGTATCAGCTGGTCAAACTCAATGAAAAATCGGAATTGGCCTAAAAATTGTAATCAGTGCATCTCTAGCGTAAAGCAGGGCGCCGGTCAAAAAGAGCGTCAAGTGTCAACCTACGTCAACCTACGCCAACCGCCCTTGTGTAAATAAATGCTAAGTGAACAATAAATGGCTGTCAGCACATATTACAACGCCAAAGCAAGTATCTCACACTGAAACCTCACATGTCAGCACTGGTATTCATATTTCTGAACACAAATGAAAACAGGTTTTGCTTTTACTAATGATACTTAAATGACTTATTGTGCCATTCTCACCTTGGTGTCTTTGTATGCTGTTGAATGAGAGGCCATAAGGCATTTCTACCGACTGACATCACTACTGCAAAATCCATTTGCTTCAGAAGGCCGATCTAATGACAGTCATGTGACATGTACTGTAAGCTACCAGTACATGTAAGAGCTGGTAGCACGGTTCCTGTATATGACTTTGTGTTTGGACCTAATAAACAGCGCAGAAATTAGATTTCACTTTAAGGAGAAAGAACAGACAGTGGAACAACGGTACTACAGTACACTTAGTAGGTGTGTTTGGCTCCTGATAAAGTAGCCACACACAGACACATTTGGGAGGACATTAAAACAAACTATATTCTGTATCTGTGATCAGTGGCCATTTCATTCTATGTGATAGTGTAATCTAACTGCGATTTTCCTGTCAGATATTGCGATTACGATTTTAGTTTTAGCTACATATTGCACCTTTCTACGATCATGTTAAATAAAGTAATAAGAAATCAATGAAAGATCCGCTGAAAATTGGACATTTCTGTAAACAATCTGTGATAAGTAACATTATCATTCCAGCATTTATCGAAATGAAAAAGCTGAAAAAAAGAGAAATAAAAAAAAATGTTAAATCAAATGTTATACCAAACATTCAACTAAGTAATTCCCATTCGATTAATCGCGGTCTTCACGATTAGCTAATCGTATTCTTTCACATCGCGATTTCAATTTGAAAAGGAATAATCGTTCAGCCCTAGTCAGAATTATATCAAACTGCATCTTATAGATGCCAAATTAACTATTCGTTTCTGGTATCAACGGTTAAATGCTCTCCTGAGCTGTAATCGTTTATGATCTCTGTATCAGCAGAGGGGTCTAAAATAAAAATGGATTAATCCCAAAAGTTGTTTTGGTCAGCGGTTTTCTTTTCACCATTAAATAAAACTATCACCCCCGTGATAGTGTTCTTTCTGAGATTTGAGCAGATAAGTAAAACCATTCTCACTGCTGGTCCAAATCAAGAGAAAAATCAATGCGATCTAATTACCTTCATAATGATACTATTTTAAGATCAGCTGATAGAGTCTTGATAGATGGAAATACATTTATATACTCACAGACCAATTTAATTTCTTTCCCTGCCAGTGGACCTCTGTCACAACACTTCCTGTAGGTACCATCCAAAGGAAGTCTGGCATCTGCTAGTGGTGCAATAATTAAGTTTGGGACAGAAAACACACAGGCTAAACTGTGTTCATGGCAAAGGACAGGATATTATGACATAGGTTCAAACAAGGCCACCCTGGGATTTCCACAACGAATGTGGAAGAATGGAGGTCAAAAAGTTGAGAAAGTATAATTCTGTGACAAACAATTGTGACTTTTATGCATTCATTTCTTATGAATGTCAATTAAGACGGTCAATGTACTGCTGAAAAGATTACTAAGTTGATCTACAGCAAAAACAACAATTTTGATAAGAGATTAATAGTTAAGATTTCAACATGACATCATGACTTCACGTAAACATACAGGCCACTTTCGCATTTTGAGCGCCGTATACAGCAGACGGGTTGGGTTTAGGAAAAGAATTACTAGTTGGGTTTAGCAAAAGAAGAACGGGGTTGGGTTTAGCAAAAGAAGAACGGGGTTGGGTTTAGGAAAAGAAGAAAGCGACAGTTGAGTTTAGGAAACGTGACACGCGGGACACGATCCCCGGTCTCCTGGGTGAAAGTCCTGTGTCTGACCCATCCTCCACCCCGACCAACCTCCCTACACGGGTTTTCGCCCTTTCATACTACTCGCTACGGCGTAAACTCACACGCAATCGTAAGGTAATGTAAGTCAATGGAGGCCAAACGGTGTTGATAAACACACTAAAATGCGAGTATGCGTCTTGATAACACGCCAAAATGGCATACGAATTGGCGTGTCATACATACGCCACTTCTTGAGATCAGTCTGAAGATTTAGAAAGACTTCCAAACATTCCCTGTTTCCTGCTTCTTAAATGTGAGAATATGCTGCTTTTTGGGTTTTGGACTTTTGGTTGCACAAAACAAGCAGTTTTAGGTCACTTTGGACTCTGGTATTTTCTGATACGCACTATACTAAGTAGGGCTACAACTAACAATTATATTCATTGTCTATTAATCAGTTGATTATTTTCTCTATTAATGGATTAGCTGTTGGGTTTCTAAAATGTCAGAAAATGGTGACAAATGTGGATCAGTGTTTCCCAAAAAGCCCAAGATGACGTCCTCAAATGTCTTGTTTTGTCCACAACTCAAAGATATTCAGTTTACTGTCACAGAGAGAAGAAACTAGAAAATGTTCACATTTAAGATGCTGCAATCAGAGAAGTTTTTCATAAAAAATTACTCAAACCGATTAATCGATTATCAAAATAGTTTATAGCAATTAATTTAGTAGTTGACAACTAATCGATTAATCTTTGCAGCTCTAATACTAAGGAATAAGCGATTAATCAGACTAAAATAAATTGTTAACCTCAGTAAGGCAATTTGCTGCTTAAATAAAAATAAACAGATATGATAACGGGATCCTTGTGATTGGCATAAGCAACCTACCATCATTTACATTTTACACTTTCCTGCCTCGGGACTACAGGTGAAAATTAGCATTTATGCTATAACCTGGCTCATTTACAGTCTGTACAGAAATGTTAGATTGTTCATTAATGTGCACTGTCCCGAATAAATAAATAAATAAATACATTGGTGGTAGGTTGCTTATGTCAATCACAAGGATCCTGTTAGGCGAACATATCCAACAATGATAAACTAATCTGACTTTTGATACTGCAGCCACATTAAGCCACCCCAGTGTTGTAGCTTGTGGGGAAAGGCCCATTTGAGGGCCCACGGATAAAGTGGAACAAGGAAAATGTCTGTGTGAGTGCTGGGTGTCTGTCAAAGCAGGAACTGGGAGGCGTTCTCCGCTGACCTCTGAGGGCAAGGACTTCCCAAAGCCCCTCTGCAAAACAACAGCAGACCCAGCAGCTGACAGTGGGACACAGGCGGGTGCTGCTAGCCTGTGCCTGCATCCGTCCGTCCGTCCCCCCCAAAAAAACTCTCTTCCTCTCTCTTGGATGTTCCATCTCCAAGAGCGAGACGGTAAAGCCCTTGGAAAGTGGCAGCGGGAGAAAGCCGATATGATCTGTCTGGAATGTGGCAATGCTTTACTGTATGTGAACAGACATGTTTTGTGATGTCAGATACAACAAAGGGCACATGGGAGGGTTTAGCCAACAGCAGCCTGATCCCGACCTGAGAACAGGAGTTAAAACTGTTTACACTATGACAAGTATGATTCATATTGTGCAGGCAAGGTATGATTCATACATTCATGACTCATTGCGAGGACATATCATTATGCATATGTCAACATTGGACGTCACAAAGAGGTAAGACCAGATTTTCTTTTCCATCTTCCCTTTGTTTACTTCAAGTAAAGGAAGAAGCAGCAGCTACAGAAAAGAGATTAGAGCTGCAAAGATTAATCAATTAAATCGATCAGTTGTCAACTATTAAATTAAACGCCAACTATTTTGATAATCGACTAATCGGGTTGAGTTTTAATTAAATTAAATTAGAATTCTCCGATTCCTTTCTTAAATATGTTCTAGTTTCTTCTCTCCTCTGTGACAGTAAACTGAATATCTTTGAGATGTGGACAAAACAAGACATTTGAGGACGTCGTCTTGGGCTTTTTGGGAAATACTCATCGACTCTTTATTAAAAGGTGGCATGGCATAAAAATGTCACTTTATGATGTTTTTTAACATTAATATAAGTTCCCCCAGCCTTCCCCCCAGTGGCTAGAAATGGTGATAGGTGTAAACCGAGCCCTGGTTATCCTGCTCTGCCTTTGAGAAAATGAAAGCTCAGATGGGCCGATCTGGAATCTGCTCCTTATGATGTCATAAGGGACAAAATTACCTCCTCTTTCTCTCCTTTGTCCGCACAGAGAATTTGGCCCACCCATGAGAAAGAGAGAGACATCATGGCTTTCAAACAAGCAAAGTGGCAGTTGGTCAAGGCCACACCCCCACCCTCCACCTTTCCCCCCTCTCTCCTCCTCAATAGCATTTAAAGCTACAGACACAGAAATGGTACATCCTAAGTAAAGCTCATTGTGGGACTGGCTCTAGTGGCTGTAATTCTGCACCAAGGCTGAATTTCAGGAAAGACACTTCAGATACAGTATTAGGGGACCACTAAGGTCTATATAAAAGAGACTTCAGATACAGTATTAGGGGACCACTAAGGCCTATATAAAAGAGACTTCAGATACAGTATTAGGGGACCACTAAGGCCTATAGAAAAGAGACTTCAGATACAGTATTAGGGGACCACTAAGGCCTATATAAAAGAGACTTCAGATACAGTATTAGGGGACCACTAAGGCCTATAGAAAAGAGACTTCAGATACAGTATTAGGAGACCACTAAGGCCTATATAAAAGAGACTTCAGATACAGTATTAGGGGACCACTAAGGCCTATATAAAAGAGACTTCAGATACAGTATTAGGGGACCACTAAGGCCTATATAAAAGAGACTTCAGATACAGTATTAGGGGACCACTAAGGCCTATAGAAAAGAGACTTCAGATACAGTATTAGGAGACCACTAAGGCCTATATAAAAGAGACTTCAGATACAGTATTAGGGGACCACTAAGGCCTATAGAAAAGAGACTTCAGATACAGTATTAGGGGACCACTAAGGCCTATATAAAAGAGACTTCAGATACAGTATTAGGGGACCACTAAGGCCTATAGAAAAGAGACTTCAGATACAGTATTAGGGGACCACTAAGGCCTATAGAAAAGCATCCAAAAAGCAGCATGTCAAAGGACCTTTAAACTATTTTTTGTCATTTCATAGACCAAACAACTAACCAAGAAAATAATCGGCAGATTAATCGACTATGAAAATAACCGTTAGTTGCAACCCTATATACTGTAAAAGACTGTTTGGGGGTTAAGGTAGCAGACATGATGAAGCATATTGTCTCAAAGAAACCTCAACAGAACTCTGCAATAGGTCACTGGGTAAAGTGCTGGATTAGTCAGTTGTTTTCATGTTCCTTCTGCTTATTCTGGACATCGTTCAACAAAAGCAGCCAGGCCACTCCCACCTCCCCTTTCTAACACCGCCCACCTCTGGAGCCTCGATCAGCCCACCGAGAAGATTTTAAAACTCCAAACCAAGGGATTCCTTTAGCAGCACTGAGACATCTGAGCGCGACTGTTTTCCTTGTGGAGATGCAGCGCGTGTGATAAGTGACTACACATGTTGTCACATGTTTTTTTTTTTGGGGGGGGGGGGGGGGGGGGGGGGGACAGAATGTGTATGCTCATCATGTGTTTGCGAGCTGTTGTAGAAGAGTGAGTCACTGCCGAGGGTTAATTGGCCATTGTCAACCATTAGCAAACATTTAACCGGGACTAGTCGTCCTTGTTACTGAGCATAAACATGTTTTCTCCTGTCTTTAATCCCCCCGGTTGCATCCAAGGCTTCAACCGCCACAAGTGTTTTTGCTCCCTGAATTTGCATATGATTTGCATGCCAGACCTGCGTGGTGGTAGTACCTGTTTTTAATCTCTCTGTCCTAACCCTGCACTTAAGATACCATCTGTGGAAGGTCACACATTTTTGGAATACAACGACAAATTATTTCAACAACCAACTACTGATTAACAAACACAGGGCCTAATCTGGTTTAGGGAGGACTTTGTTATACCAAGAGGTGGAAAAGACAGGGAAAAGTGTTGTTGCATTGCTGCAATTAATCTCTTTAAAAAAAGAGGCACGACAGCACCAACTGTTGCGTTCAACGCGTCAGTTACAGTTCGGAAACAAATACATTCCTTACACCTCCACAGCTCATTCCAATATAATGGCCGATCAAAACTTGCCACCAGGTTCCTTGAGAAATACAACACACCTTCAAGCTGGAATGTCTGCGGGTATGTGAAAGTAGTATCTGAAAATATCCCTCTGCATAAGGACGTCAACTATGTCAGATGACAGCAATACTGGTGAGTAAATGGCCCCGATTGTCCGCAGCCTGACTTTAAGTGGAAGGAATTTCAGATGGACAGATTATCGCATTCACAAGTCTGCCTGCTCTGGACACTCCATCTCATGACACTTTTTTCCTGACTGGAACTGTGTGTGTGTGTGTGTGTGTGTGTGTGTGTGTTTATAGGTTATTGCTCAGGGTGAGAGGCAGGGTGAGAGAGGCTGAGAGGCTGTTCCCTGCTCTCTTGCCTGAGGAAGGCCATTATTTTAAACTCCATTATGCCTTGTGAGGGCTTTTTCTTTCTCCTTGTTTATACAGTTACTGCTGTGAACCGAGCGAGTTTTTTCCTCTGTCCCGTTGCAGCTGCTGTTACATACGGACCACGTGGTCTCTGTGTAAACATCAGCCAGCTTTGAGTGGAAGACAATGAGGAAATGTCAGGACAATGGGGGGGCTACATTTGAAGACATTCAAGGATGGATTTCCAGATGAAACAGAAAGATGACATCATGGCAAAGTCAGCTCGTAGAAACATGGCGAGGCCTGGTAATGCAACACCATACATAAACAGTGGACAGCTGTATTTATAGGAGATTGTCTCATGGCTCTATCTGCCTCCATGAATCCTATTATCTGATTTGTAGCCATTCCCCTTTTGCCCAGCAACCAGCAAGAGACTAACAGCTTTGGCTTATTGAGTCTTATCATGGCACTCAAGTGCTGTGCAGTTATAACTATTGTTGACATTAGTGGAGATGAAAACTGGTCACATCAATGCTTGATTAGACATGACTTCATCATGATCGGATAAAGCCAAATGGCTGTGTGTCTGAAAGCTACTTAGTCAAAATTATAGACAGCTGTCGGGTGTTACACAGGCTTACATCCATGTTGTCCCACACTGGGTGGCTATATGGAAAACCTTGCAACTGCTTTTTATTTTATTTTTTTTTTTAATTTTATATAGGCTACATTTCTAGATTCTAATGGATTGAGACTGTATATCAGAATCAATAACAACACGTGGTGCCTCCTCTAGGTCATTAAAAAAAAAAAGATGAGGGGTCCAGATGGAAGGGGGGAGATGCACCTGCTACAGCTGTACTTCAAATATATTTGAGTTTGACACCACTCACTGCGTGCACAGGAACGAAAGACAAATGATAACAATTTTGACAGAAAGAACTCGCAGACTCGGTTCCTCCTGTCCCAAGTCAAACACATCATAAACACAAGAGAAACTGAGCTAAGGTGGAATCCACTTACATATCTTCTCAGTTTCTTCTCCGGTGGTGACTTCCTGAGCCAGCCTTGGAAGATGATTTCACCGCCGCTCATGTTTGTGTCAGTTTCTGCTGCGTCTTTCTTGTCTCCAACCGCCGTCTGTCACTAGTACATGACTGAAGGTTCCTGAAGGCTCGCCTGTTTCAAAGTGCTGTCGGCGTGTGGCTCTCCCTGGTGCAGTCTGCTTCCCCCATTTCTTTAAATTAAAGTAGAGCTGCTCGGGTCGGGGGGTGTTGCCAGTCGCTCCTAGTGGTGCTGTGCGCAACAACCAGCGCGCAAAAACCATCCAGATAGGAAGAAAAACAAGAGGCGCAACTCGATTGTTAGGGAATTACGCACGGCACAGCTGACGAGGAGCCGCGGAGAAAGTGAACTGATGCAGGGTGAGGAAGTACCGTAGTGTCTGCAGTTTGTTTTCCTAACTCATACCACGCCCACCGAGCACACAGAGAGAGAGAGAGAGAGAGAGAGAGAGAGAGAGAGAGAGAGAGAGAGAGAGAGAGAGAGAGAGAGAGAGAGAGAGACAGCTGGGATGAACAGGATGGGACAACAGCTCGCCACAAAGTAGCTCCAAGATCCCTAAACGAGTTGAAATATTGGGGGGAACCGATCGATTTGTAACATTATCTATCTACGTCCACACAAAACAGATGTTACAGTATTTCTATTTTATTTCGAACACGGAAACGCGTCTGATTTCACATTATTACATCCAACGTGTGTTGTATACCAAAAGTATCAATCACAGCTAAATGATGGAGGCTTCTTTAAACATATAGCCTGTGCTTTGGAGGGAAAAAGGGTCAAATTAAGAGTCAATACTGATGTTTGTGACTGAGTGGAAGATTGGCATTTTCTCAGTTGAATGGAATGGGGATAAAGCACCACCTTGTGGAAAATTGAAATACTGTCAGTTGCTGTGAAAAGCAACATTGATTTGAAATGGAAGTTGGTACAGGTGCAATAGATATGATTTAATGGAACTAAACACTTCACTGAGAAGTGGATGAATGTTACTCCTTATCATACTTAGTTGTAGGAAAGTGATGCACAACTGATGAGATTAAAATTCAATTGGGACAGTCATCTCACATACCAATGCTTATTGTTTTCATATTGCAGGTGCAGAGACATTATAAAAGAACTAATGGCAGGTAAACACCAATAAACCAATTCAAACTTAAACAATGTTGAACATCATATTTATTTGATGTTTGATAGACAGCAAATACAGACTTATAAAAGATCTACTAGGCTGGAACTGTGTTTTATAGAAGACAAGAATGAGAAAATCGAGGGAAAGGAATCACATCTTTTATGTTGTCAACACCGAGAATGCATTGCAAATATCGCTCAAATCCCAGTCCAAAGCCGCCGTGAGGGACGGAGCCAAAACGCCTCAGATCCAGATACCTGCAAATAAATACAAGTACAGACACCACTCTGTTGGTGTGTTGTTTCTATTTAAATGCTGTTCATGGAAATGTGTGGGTGTGTGTTTTTTACCAGCTGTAGGTGTCTTCCAATCCAGCCCTGGGAAAGAATGATAATGAATGTAAGATTCTCTGGTCAAAAGTCAAGACGCAACACAAAAGCCAATCCTCTCTAGCATCACGTTCGTGTGTTTTCAAACCATATACAGTGAGGAAAATAAGTATTTAAACACCCTGCTATTTTGCAGGTTCTCCCACTTGGAAATCATGGAGGGGTCTGAAATTGTCATCGTAGGTGCATGTCCACTGTGAGAGACATAATCTAAAAACAAAAATCCAGAAATCACAATGTATGATTTTTTTAACTATTTATTTGTATGATACAGCTGCAAATAAGTATTTGAACACCTGAGAAAACCAATGTTAATATAGCCTTTGTTTGCAATTACAGTGGTCAAACGTTTCCTGTAGTTTTTCACCAGGTTTGCACACACTGCAGGAGGGAGTTTGGCCCACTCCTCCACACAGATCTTCTCTAGATCAGTCAGGTTTCTGGGCTGTCGCTGAGAAACACGGAGTTTGATCTCCCTCCAAAGATTCTCTATTGGGTTTAGGTCTGGAGACTGGCTAGGCCACGCCAGAACCTTGATATGTTTCTTACAGAGCCACTCCTTGGTTATCCTGGCTGTGTGCTTCGGGTCATTGTCATGTTGGAAGACCCAGCCTCGACCCATCTTCAATGCTCTAACTGAGGGAAGGAGGTTGTTCCCCAAAATCTCGCAATACATGGCCCCGGTCATCCTCTCCTTAATACAGTGCAGTCGCCCTGTCCCATGTGCAGAAAAACACCCCCAAAGCATGATGCTACCACCCCCATGCTTCACAGTAGGGATGGTGTTCTTGGGATGGTACTCATCATTCTTCTTCCTCCAAACACGGTTAGTGGAATTATGACCAAAAAGTTCTATTTTGGTCTCATCTGACCACATGACTTTCTCCCATGACTCCTCTGGATCATCCAAATGGTCATTGGCAAACTTAAGACGGGCCTTGACATGTGCTGGTTTAAGCAGGGGAACCTTCCGTGCCATGCATGATTTCAAACCATGACGTCTTAGTGTATTACCAACAGTAACCTTGGAAACGGTGGTCCCAGCTCTTTTCAGGTCATTGACCAGCTCCTCCCATGTAGTCCTGGGCTGATTTCTCACCTTTCTTAGGATCATTGAGACCCCACGAGGTGAGATCTTGCATGGAGCCCCAGTCCGAGGGAGATTGACAGTCATGTTTAGCTTCTTCCATTTTCTAATGATTGCTCCAACAGTGGACCTTTTTTCACCAAGCTGCTTGGCAATTTCCCCGTAGCCCTTTCCAGCCTTGTGGAGGTGTACAATTTGTCTCTAGTGTCTTTGGACAGCTCTTTGGTCTTGGCCATGTTAGTAGTTGGATTCTTACTGATTGTATGGGGTGGACATGTGTCTTTATGCAGCTACCGACCTCAAACAGGTGCATCTAATTTAGGATAATAAATGGAGTGGAGGTGGACATTTTAAAGGCAGACTAACAGGTCTTTTAGGGTCAGAATTCTAGCTGATAGACAGGTGTTCAAATACTTATTAGCAGCTGTATCATACAAATAAATAGTTAAAAAATCATACATTGTGATTTCTGTATTTTTGTTTTTAGATTGTCTCTCACAGTGGACATGCACCTACGATGACAATTTCAGACCCCTCCATGATTTCCAAGTGGGAGAACTTGCAAAATAGCAGGGTGTTCAAATACTTATTTTCCTCACTGTATACAAATAACAAAACTAACTTCATATGTATTCTCTTCTATTTGAGGGTTCGACATTCAGAACAGGGGCTGTGCATATTAGGGTTGAACTCAAGAGCAACAGATACACTGACCAGCACCTAGGGCTAGAGCTGGGCAATATATCGATATTATATCGATATCGTGATATGAGACTAGATATTGTCTTAGATTTTGGATATCGTAATATGGCTTAAGTTTTGTCTTTTCCAGGTTTTAAAGGCTGCATTACAGTGAAGTTGTCATTTTCTGAACTTACCAGACTGTTGTAACTGTTCTATTATTTGCCTTTACCTACTTAGTCATTATATACACATTACTGATGATTATTTATCAAAAATCGTATTGTGTAAATATTTTGTGAGAGCACCAATAGTCAACACTACAATATCACTTATAATTTTCCATTACAGTAAGAAAAGGTGTAGAAAGAAGTGGCTGATCTTTAATGCAATATCTACATTGTCCATTATCAGCAACCATTCATCCAATGTTCCAAAGGCACATTCTGTTTACTAATCTGATATCATTTTAAAAGGCTAACTGAGAAAATATTGGAGAACCCTTTTGCAATTATGTAAGCACATAATGTAATCTGAAAACTGCTGCCCTGGTTAAAAAAAAACAATGCAACTGATCTCAGCTGGTATTCTGTCTGGAATGGAGTAGAATGGACATTTCTAAGTGACCCCAAACTTTTGACCGGTAGTATATATTTCCCCTAAGCATCTTCATTACTCGTTACTACAAAATAAAATCAGAAGAAATGTGTTAGACTGGGAAAAAACGCAGGTTTGGCGAGTCATTGCTCCTAGATTGCAAGTTAATGAACCCTCCGTTCCAGTTGGTGATGTAACGCCAAGCGCCAAAACCATAGGACAAAACTAAACAAGTAATAATTCTCTTCTCTTTGTTGATGTCAGACTTTGAATTTGATGTTTAAAGTTTGGAAACCCTGAATAGTATGCTTTACTATAAGGAAGCCCCAATGAAGTTCATAATCTTCTAATAATGAAGTTCATTTAACATCAGAAAATGACTTTTGATACTTAAGTACAGTACATGTCAGATACTGTAAGACTCTGACTCAAGTTATCTTCTAAAAAGGTGACTTTAACTTATATAGCTAGATACTTTCCATCCATCCATCTTCGTCCGCTTATCCGGTATCGGGTCGCGGGGGTAGCAGCTCCAGCAGGGGGCCCCAAACTTCCCTTTCCCGAGCAACATTAACCAGCTCCGACTGGGGGATCCCGAGGCGTTCCCAGGCCAGGTTAGAGATATAATCCCTCCACCTAGTCCTGGGTCTTCCCCGAGGCCTCCTCCCAGCTGGACGTGCCTGGAACACCTCCCTAGGGAGGCGCCCAGGGGGCATCCTTACCAGATGCCCGAACCACCTCAACTGGCTCCTTTCAATGCAAAGGAGCAGCGGCTCTACTCTGAGCTCCTCACGGATGACTGAGCTTCTCACCCTATCTCTAAGGGAGACGCCAGCCACCCTCCTGAGGAAACCCATTTCGGCCGCTTGTACCCTGGATCTTGTTCTTTCGGTCATGACCCAGCCTTCATGACCATAGGTGAGGGTAGGAAGGAAAACTGACCGGTAGATTGAGAGCTTTGCCTTCTGGCTCAGCTCTCTTTTCGTCACAACGGTGCGATAAATTGAATGCAATACCGCACCCGCTGCGCCGATTCTCCGGCCAATCTCCCGCTCCATTGTCCCCTCACACGCGAACAAGACCCCAAGGTACTTGAACTCCTTCACTTGGGGTAAGGACTCATTCCCTACCTGGAGAAGGCACTCCATCGGTTTCCTGCTGAGAACCATGGCCTCCGATTTAGAGGTGCTGATCCTCATCCCAGCCGCTTCACACTCGGCTGCGAACCGATCCAGTGAGTGCTGAAGGTCACAGGCCGATAATGCCATCAGGACCACATCATCTGCAAAAAGCAGCGATGAGATCCCCAGCCCACCGAACTGCAACCCCCCTCCACCCCGACTACGCCTCGATATCCTGTCCATAAATACTACGAACAGAATTGGTGACAAAGCGCAGGCCTGGCGGAGGCCAACTTTCACTTGAAACGAGTCCGACTTACTGCCGAGAACCCGGACACAGCTCTCGCTTTGGTCGTACAGAGATTGGATGGCCCTGAGAAGGGACCCCCTCACCCCATACTCCCCCAGCACCTCCCACAGTATCTCCCGGGGTACCCGGTCATACGCCTTCTCCAGATCCACAAAGCACATGTAGACCGGTTGGGCATACTCCCAGGCTCCCTCCAGGATCCTTGCGAGAGTAAAGAGCTGGTCCGTTGTTCCACGACCAGGACGGAATCCGCATTGTTCCTCTTCAACCTGAGGTTCGACTATCGACCGAACCCTCCTTTCCAGCACCTTGGAGTAGACTTTACCAGGGAGGCTGAGAAGTGTGATACCCCTGTAATTGGCACACACCCTCTGGTCCCCCTTTTTGAAAAGGGGAACCACCACCCCGGTCTGCCACTCCTTAGGCACCGTCCCAGACTTCCACGCAATGTTGAAGAGGCGTGTCAACCAAGACAACCCCTCCACACCCAGAGCTTTAAGCATTTCCGGACGGATCTCATCAATCCCTGGAGCTTTGCCACTGTGGAGTTGTTTAACCACCTCAGCAACTTTCACCAGGGAAATTGACGACAATCCCCCATCATCCTCCAGCTCTGCCTCTACCATAGAGGGCGTATTAGTCGGATTTAGGAGTTCCTCAAAGTGCTCCTTCCACCGCCCTATTACCTCCTCAGTTGAGGTCAACAGCGTCCCATCCTTACTGTACACAGCTTGGATGGTTCCCCGCTTCCCCCTCCTGAGGTGGCGAACGGTTTTCCAGAAGCACCTTGGTGCCGACCGAAAGTCCTTCTCCATGTCTTCTCCGAACTTCTCCCACACCCGCTGCTTTGCCTCTTTCACGGCAGAGGCTGCAGCCCTTCGGTACCTTGCAACTGCCTCCGGAGCCCTCCGGGATAACATATCCCGGAAAGACTCCTTCTTCAGTCGGACGGCTTCCCTGACCACCGGTGTCCACCACGGTGTTCGTGGGTTACCGCCCCTTGAGGCACCCAAGACCCTAAGACCACAGCTCTTCGCCGCAGCTTCAGCAATGGAAACTTGAACAATGAACATTGTCCACTCGGGTTCAATGCCCCCAGCCTCCACAGGGATGCACGAAAAGCTCCGCCGGAGGTGTGAGTTGAAAGTCTGTCGGACAGGGGCCTCCTCCAGACGTTCCCAATTTACCCGCACTACCCGTTTGGGCTTACCAGGTCTGTCCAGAGTCTTCCCACACCCTCTGACCCAACTCACCACCAGATGGTGATCGGTTGACAGCTCCGCCCCTCTCTTCACCCGAGTGTCCAAAACATACGGCCTCAGATCAGATGAAACGATTATAAAATCGATCATTGACCTTTGGCCTAGGGTGCTCTGGTACCAGGTACACTTATGAGCATCCCTATGTTCGAACATGGTGTTCGTTATAGACAATCCATGACTAGCACAGAAGTCCAACAACAAACAACCACTCTGGTTTAGATCAGGGAGGCCGTTCCTCCCAATCACGCCTCTCCATGTGTCTCCATCATTGCCCACGTGCGCGTTGAAGTCCCCCAGCAGAACGATGGAGTCTCCCACTGGAGCCCCATACAGGACTCCATTCAAGGTCTCCAAGAAGGCCGAATACTCCGAACTCTTGTTTGGTGCATATGCACAAACAAGAGTCAGAGTTTTCCCCCCCACCAGCCGCAGGCGTAGGGAGGCGACCCTCTCGTCCACCGGGGTAAACTCCAACATAGCGGCGCTCAACCGGGGGCTTGTGAGTATCCCCACACCCGCCCGGCGCCTCACACCCTGGGCAACTCCGGAGAAGAAAAGAGTCCAACCCCTATCCAGGAGTACGGTTCCAGAACCGAGACTATGCGTAGAGGTAAGCCCCACCAGATCTAACCGGTAGCGCTCCACCTCCCGCACCAGTTCCGGTTCCTTCCCCCACAGAGAGGTGACATTCCACGTCCCCAGAGCCAGCGTCTGCTGCCCGGGTCTGGTCCGTCGAGGCCCCTGACCTTCACTGCCACCCATGTGGCAATGCACCCGACCCCAGCGGTTCCTCCCACAGGTGGTGGGCCCATGGGCTGGAGAGATGGATGCCACGTAGCTTTTTCGGGCTGTGCCCGACCGGGCTCCGTGGCAAACCCGGCCACCAGACGCTCGCCAACGAGCCCTCCGTCTGGGCCTGGCTCCAGACGGGGGCCCCGGGCTTCCTCCGGGCAGGGTCACTCCATCCCTTCCTCGATCTCTCATAGGGTTAGCTAGATACTTTGACATATATATATATATTGCATATACACAATGTATCCTAGTTTTCCTACCATTACATATGTGTGGTGAGTCAGGGGGCTTAAAAACCTGCTAACACAGAACTGAAGAAGTTAGTCTGGATTTAATCAGCTGAAATCTTTAACTCTCTGCACATTGTTGCCCTGTGAGGTGGCGAGAGTGCAGAAAAGATATTTTTTTATTTGAAACAGCCACTGCAGGACTTGGGAAATGCGCCAGCTAGCGCAGTGACATTAGTGGGATTATGCTTGATCTCAGTGGATTAAAAACACAACTATATTTGAAGAAATATTGACAACCATAGTGGAAATATATTAGCAAGGGCCTTCCACTACCCCTGGAGTATGTGTTCTTACTCTTCCAGCCGAGCCCTCAGCAGATCCAGCCTCTCCTCTCTCAGCGATCCCCCACACAGCTCTCCGACTCCTGGCACCAGAAGGTCAACTGCAGCTGCCTGCACACAAACCACAGCCGGCGTCAGCGTAGATATGCAAATCGCTGCGATAACTGACATTACAAGGAAGGAACTGAGTGGCTAAATCATTGATTCACCCAGCATTTTTGAACAGTGTAACCACGTCTTACTGTATGCTCAGGATGATCCTGGTTGTCTCTTGCGTAAAAGGGCTTGAGATCGTAAGGATAATCAGTGACAAAGACTGGTATGTTGCCACAATGTTTCACCAGGTACTTCTCATGCTCTGTCTGCAGGTCACAACCCCACTGGAGAAAAGAAGAGCTAAAGTCAATGTGGAGCTCTGTGGAATGATAGTGTTTGTAGCAAAAAATACAGTAGATATTAAGGGTTTCTGCAGGTTTTACAAAGTCAAATTTAAGACTTTTTAAACACCTTTTTAAGACCTTTATGAATGAAATTTAAGACTTATATCACGACGTAAAAATTAAACAAAATGCAAACGTACCTGCAAAGTAAATAAACGTATTCAAATTGAATAAAAGCGACACATAGTAATAATAATTTGTACAAGCGAAAGAAATAACTCCCCAGAACCACAGACACCACAGAATTAGGTCCTGTTTACACGAGAACGCTCGCAGGTGAAAACGTAAAAATATTTTATCAGATGTGCGTTTCGACAGTGTGTTTTTGGGGCTTAAAAACGCAAAAAAGTGAAACCACCCTCCAGAGTGGAAATCTTAAAAACGCTCCACCGTCACGTTCCCATCTAAAGGGTAAAAATGCAAAAGTCTGCAGCCTCTATTGTTGTGGTGGATGGCGACCCACCCCATATTTCGTTACACAAATCAAAATATAGAGTGATCACTCGCCCATGGCCACTCACGTCATAGCCACACAAGAAAGACGCTATCTGTAAAAGACGATATCATCAAAGCTGAAAGCCATCCGGACCAAGTACAGGCAGGCTGTGGATACCCAACGGCGGAGGGGCCATGGGCGAATAATCACTCTATATTTTGATTTATGTAACGAAATATGGGGTGGGTCCGCAGCCACCACAACACTAGAGGCTGCAGACTTTTGCGTTTTTTACCCTTTAGACGGGAACGCGACGGTGGAGCGTTTTTTTAAGGTGGTTTCACTTTTTTGCGTTTTTAAGCCCCAAAAACACCGTCGGCGTCTAAACGAAAGGCACATCTGATCAAATATTTTTACGTTTTCACCCGCAAGCGTTCTCGTGTAAACAGGGCCTATGTCTAGAAAAGAGTTGGCCCACTGCTGCAACGACAATGTGTGAGGCGATTGCCATCGCAAAGCCAACATTTTCTTTGCTGCAGTGAGACCAGCCCATAGCATACACCTCTGCTGTAGAGACAATTCTAAGGCAGAGTCATCATTAAGTAAAAGCAAGGTCGGTGACAGTGGGATATTAACTCCAAGCAGATCACTAAAAGTGAAACATAGAGTACATGTCTCCAAAAGGTAAACACATTGGGACACTCTGAGACATCAAGTGTACATAGGTCACAATTAGGGGATGGGATGATTTTCATAGCATGACATTTTCTTGGAGTAAGATACATTCTGTGTATGTATTAATTGGTGATCAGGGTTTTTGGAGGTGAAGACTTATGAATGAAATTTAAGAGCTTATATCATGACATAAAAAAAAATGTACAAAGAAAATGCAGAGTGCACAAAATTACTTGCAAAGTAAATTAATGTATTCAAATTGAACAAAAGCGACATGGAGGTCGCTTACGGGAGTTGCGGAGCTGCTGTGTGGGTCTGGCCTAGGCATGTGGAAGGTAGTTGCTGGGACCGGGGCCCAGGGTTGGGGCCACCAGGGGCTGGAGACCCTTCACAGCAGTTAGATGTTCCTCACTTTTTGCATGAGACTCCAGCGCCCGTACCATAGACTTTACAGTCAATGGCCCGTACACCCAACGTTCCCAGTTTAAATCACTTTCTTGCGTAAGAAGCAGTACACTTCAAATACAATGTTAGCAACTTGGTTTTAACCAAGCCCTACCCTAAATTCTGTTTTTTTTTCAAGCCAAGTATCGCTAAACTTGCCCTTCCCCGTAGCCGAAGAATAAAATCTGATTTATGTCGTAATACAATCCCAAAGAGACTCCCGCCAATAACAGGAAAGCTGATTGGCTACGATATAAGTTGCATGTTGTTCTCATTTGTAGTCGTAATACAGCAAATTATATATGGAGTAGCGAAAGAAAGGACTACAACACCACAGAATAAAAAATAAAAAGCATTCTAAAACGCTGCGGGAGCATTTTAATGAGCATTAGAGGTAGCGTTACATGGACGTAAGAAAATTAAGACTTGTTCGAGATGATTTAAGACCCAGAACATAATACTACCAGACTTTTTTAGACTTCTTAAGACCCCGCGGAAACCCTGGATTAAGTCTGCTCATAACAAAGAGAGAATAAAACATCGGTACTTACGTCTGTTGGGAAGGCAAATTTCTCAGAGCTGCGGTTTAGGATGTCTATAGCTTCACTGTAGGTAATCCTGAAGGTAGATTGAGATAGTATCAATCATTCGAGGCCTGGACTTTATTCTTTAGCTGATATAATTGTATATGCTATGTTTGGAAAAATACAGACTTACACAGGGAATCTCTTCTTCAGCATAGCTTCTACAGTGACCTAAGAGTGTACGGATGCAATAGGAGAGAAATGTTAAGTTGAGAGAATAATGAAATCCCATGCAGTTGTGGCCGGTTGGTATAAGGAGTCAGGTTATGTACCCAAGTTAAATAAGTGTTCTTCAGGACTCACCCGGTGTCCGGGAGTCACATGCTTGTGAAACAAATCCACATCCTCGGCACAGTGAGCCAAGACATGCTCTGTGGCAGATCTGAACACGTCCTCCATGACCTAAAGACCAGGGCCCAGTTTAATAATTAAAGCTTTCCCGGGCACCTGTGCATAAGGGCAACTTTAAAAGTCACATAAGGCAAGTGGAACATTTGAAATTCATTACACAGAAATTGATATGATGTGACATTAGTTCACTTCATCCAAGATCCAAGTCTGTGACGACTGCGTTTTTATCCAAGAATACCAGACAACTTTAATGCTACTTAGTCTCTCCTTTACAAGTTTGCAAAGCAACTTTGAGGGAAAATAAAGATGACAAAATGATAGAAAAAAAACCCTCCTGTTTATATTAGGGACTGTCAAAATGAACGTGTTAATAATGAGTTCCTTTCAATGCCACTACGCAGGCCCATTCTGTGATTTCGCTGTCTACAGCGGACATGAGATGGCGGAACGGGAGCAGGTCTTACGGGTCTTATTATACATCCATGAACGGGAGTGGATGACTAATAATAATAATAATAATGAGAGGTAAAATAAAAGGGTATTTTGAATGGCAAGTTGCGTTTCAAAGCCTTTCCAGATGGTTCTCTCCACAAGACTAAAGTTATTTGTATGTACTGTCGATGTGAACTGAGTTACATCCGGTCTCAAATACTTGAGCACTAAAAACTTGAGAAAGTATCCCTTTTCACATTTAGAACAGATAAAAAAAATTGTGATTAATGTGCGATTAATCACGAGTTAAATAGGACACTCGTGCGATTAATTGCAATTAAAAATCGATTGACAGCCCAAGTTCATATAGTACAGCACATATCAATACACTTCAAATCCTGGAAGTTTATTTTCATAGCTTGTTAAAATGAACAGAAACCAATGGTTTTCAGAAAGGTAAGTAATCAAATTGAATGTATGCAAAAGAAATAAGTTGAGTGAAAAGTTATCGGGTTACTTTGATAACTTTTAGGACAACGGCATAACGTACCTTGGTGAGATCCTCTAAGGACTGTGTGAAGGAGACCTCGGCCTCCACCATGTAAAACTCAGCCAGGTGGCGTCTGCTTTGGGAGTTCTCTGCACGAAAAGTTGGCCCAAATGTGTAGACTCTTGAAAAAGCCCTGGGAGAGACACAGCATAATTAGAAATGTTCTTCCGTGTATGTGCACGTGTCTGTCTCTTACTTTCTGAGGCTGAACATACAAGTAGGATATGTGAATTTTATAAATCACGAGAAGTTCTATTCATGTAGGTTTATCTCACCCTGACATCACTTCCAAATGAAGCTGACCAGACACAGTCAGGAAGGCTGGAACAGAGAAAAAGTTCTCCTCTTCTTCATTCTCTGGGCCCGAAGGCTGGGGTGAAAGCAGAGGGTTTTTAGAATTTCAAACAATGTCGTTAATCCTTCTGTTCACATCACAGCTTTGATTGACAGTTACACGCTGGAGGCGCACCATCTACATATCTAACCCATCTACATACAGGATTCACAGAAATCTAAACTACTGTTCTGTCTATAGCAGTGGTTTTCAAATTTTTTTCAATAATGTACCTCCTTTGAATTTTTATTTTTTATTTTTATTTTTTTAAAAAGGAACACGCCGACTTATTGGGACTTTGTCTTATTCACCGTATCCCCCAGAGTTAGATAAGTCCATACATACCCTTCTCATCTCTGTGCGTGTCGTAACTCTGTCTGACGCACCCACCGCTAGCCTAGCTTAGCAGAGATCTTGGAGCCTACTGCTCCTTTACTATTTCTCCATAGGTAGAGTTTTTGATGTCGTCCTAAAATCCACTGTATTCTCAGCGAGCACTCATCCGCCCGCTGTTGCGCTGTGAGAGAGTGAGGGCTGGTGTAGATCACTCATATTGGGCTTTGAGCACATTGATTTTCCACATCCTCACCTCAGACTGCTGTGGGTAAGTTTCCTCCAGGTGTCTGTGTCTAGTTTCATAGTGGCGTTTAATATTTCGCGTTTAAAATTCTGGCTTTTAGAAAACCAAAGCTGCACTCACCTTTAACTGCCTCACACATTTCACTATGTGTGATAATCACATGTTCTGTTGTATTTTGTCTTGACTGTTGTTAGTGTTTGTCTTGCCTCTCAAACTATGAGGGTGTTGCATGCTTGTTACTGTTTTTTATGTTTCTTTTTATGTATCTGCCTAGGGACAAAGATGAAAATTAGCTATGGTGCTAACTCTAGCATATTTACATTGGGTTCTTGTACTGATGTCCATTAATATGCACTGTCCCTATCTAAATAAACAATTAAATAAATAACAATCGCAACAGACTCCATGCAAATGAGGCACACCCCTGCCACACCGTCCTCGTAGAAACAAACTCGTTGCAACCTAGCAATGGCAACAAACAGTCGCAGGCCATTTTGAACAGGCAGAATGAGGCCAGCTTTGTAGACCCATACAGGTCTCTGGCCTTGTTCTGTCTGTTCAAAATTCCTTCAGCGACAAGATAAATACACATATAACATATATATTTCCCGATTGTGTCAAAAAGCTTTGCGGTCCGGATGGAAGCCTCTCGCGGTCTGTTTTGGACTTGAGTCCGCCAGTTGTTGACCCCTGGTCAATCTACAATCTAGCATGGGACCTTCACTTTAAAAACATTTATAAATACATGTGTAGATACTCACCTCAACCTGAAAGAGCTCCCCTGCCCCTTCACAGTCATTTGAGGTGATGACTGGAGTGTGAATTTGCACAAAGCCATTTTCCTGGAAAAAAATAAATGATTACAATGAATACAAAAATGTCCTGCTCTGCATTCTATTAAAGTGCCCATATTATGCTCATTTTCAGGTTCATAATTGTATTTTGAGGTTGTACCAAAACAGGTTTACATGGTTTAATTAAATTTTCAAAATCACCATATTTTTGTTGTACTGTACTGCACTGCAGCTCCTCTTTTCACCCTGTGTTCAGGTCTCTGTTTTAGCTACAGAGTGAGACCTCTCACTGCTGTAACATCTTTGTTGGCTCAGTACCTAGGTAAGGATCACATCATCTAGCTAGCTTGTTTGTTTGTTTCTACAACTTCAATAGTACAAGGCAGGATTAGCCGGAAGACTTCTTCTAAACAAGGGCGCACGTCCAACTTTGCGTGGAATACCTGCAGAATGGAGAAACCGATGGAGTGCCTTCTCCAGGTAGGGAATGAGTCCTTACCCCAAGTGAAAGAGTTCAAATACCTTGGAGTCTTGTTCGCAAGTGAGGGGACAATGGAGCGGGAGATTGGTCGGAGAATCGGCGCAGCGGGTGCGGTATTACATTCAATTTATCGCACCGTTGTGACGAAAAGAGAGCTGAGCCAGAAGGCAAAGCTCTCAATCTACCGGTCAGTTTTCGTTCCTACCCTCACCTATGGTCATGAAGGGTGGGTCATGACCGAAAAAATGAGATCCAGGGTACAAGCGGCCAAAATGGGTTTCCTCAGGAGGGTGGCTGGCGTCTCCCTTAGAGATAGGGTGAGAAGCTCAGTCATCCGTGAGGAGCTCGGAGTAGAGCCGCTGCAAGTTGCGTCAAAAAGAGCCAGTTGAGGTGGTTCGGGCATCTGGTAAGGATGCCCCCTGGGCTCCTCCCTAGGGAGGTGTTCCAGGCACGTCCAACTGGGAGGAGGCCTGGCGGAAGACCCAGGACTAGGTGGAGGGATTATATCTCCAACCTGGCCTGGGAACGCCTCGGGATCCCCCAGTCGGAGCTGGTTAATGTGGCTCGGGAAAGGGAAGTTTGGGGTCCCCTGCTGGAGCTGCTACCCTCGCGACCCAATACCGGATAAGCGGACGAAGATGGATGGATGGATGGATGGACCTGCAGAATAGGGACATGTAAGTAGTTCTTTTGTAGATTATGGTGAACTAGTGTATGTTGTAGCAGTGTTTTGCCATTCAGAACGAGCTAGCAGGCTAGCATGCTACGGTTAGCCACCTCGTTTCGGCTAGTGACGTAAAAAGCCCTGCCGATTTTGAACAGCTCACCCGGAGACTGAAGGCAGGAAACATTCAGAAACCTGTATCTCACTCAAAACAGCATGGATGTTTTTTTCCAAGTTTGTATGCGTGTGGAAGCACCAGAGACACAAAATAACACCACTTTTTTTACACTAAAGGTTGCTGACCACTGCTTTAAGGGTACAATTGATCCATTGACCATCAGTTACAAACATTTGGTGGAGGAATAAATGAGATGAGTTTGTGCTAGCTTGACTCAACAGCAACTTTGCACTGCCTAAATCTGTCCTGTTACCTGTCTCTATGGCTAAAATTGTATAATTCATGACTTGCCTTTTTTGCCAGGTGATACAGGCGAAATATAGGCACGTGAAGAAAAACCTCCACTTTGCTATGCGTAAAGTCATTTTTACTTCCAACTTCCCCCCACACACACACACACACACACACACACACACACACACACACACACACACACACACACACACACACACACACACACACACACACACACACACACACACACACACACACACACACACACACACACACACACACACACACACACACACACACACACACACACACACAGTGCAAAATCCCCAAAGTGCTCACTGCCCAAATTCATAATATGGGCACTTTAAGAACTCCTCCACTGACGTTCTCACCTTGAAATATGAGTGAACTGCAGTAGCGGCCTCACTGCGTATTCTCAACAGTGAGCTGAATGCATTTGTTCTACACCTGAGATGAGGAAACTGGCGAATGTACTCAAGGCCGTGTCTCTCTTTGATTTTGAAGGGAAAATCCTAAAACAAGAAGACAAAGCGACACTATTTAATGACATTTCCTATACAACGACCACATACAAAGTTAGAATGAAATAGAATTCCTTTATTGTCACTGCATAAAACTGAGAAGAAAATAGAGAAAAATACAAATATATATTATGAATAAATACATATATATTTGCTGTGACCTATACAAACAGTAAAATGGCTAAGATATTGCACTTCTGGATATTGCACCTTTGCTGAGTTTTAGTGGCCCTGTATACAAGTAATACTATCTAACATAGAAGAGGTATAATTTAAAGGCAGCAACATGTTTGTGGGTCAAACGTCAGTATTTCCCTTACCACAGGGTTACATTCTCCAACTACATGGATTTGTTGCGCTTCCAGTTCAACGGGCTGATTTTGGTGTGGACTTTTCCTAAGAGTACCTGTGACTTCGACAGCACTACCAAATGTGAGCAACCTTCATTTAAGGGGAAAAGAATGGAAGACAGTCGGTGGATTTTAAGCATGTGCACCTTTTATACCTAAAACGGTATTGTCAAGGATTATGTACTGGAAATAAAAAGTGAAGTGCTTACGGATCATTCAGCTCTGAACTGGCGACGACCTGCAGCGACTGCAGTGAGCTCCCATCATTCACATGCAGGAAGAGATTTGCTTTCTGAGCTCGAACAGAGCGAACCCATCCCTGCAACAGAAAAACAAGTCAAACTACACTTAGCTGTTCCTTCTGCTAATACAGAAATACAGTATGTTGGTCATTCAAAGTCATAGTGCGTAGTTTCTGTCGCCCCCCCATGAGGAATTCAAAGTAATGACAACAACACTGTCGGCGCGTCCACATGATACAAGCGTTCCGTGATCGCGCACGCACTCCCACCCCTCCTCCACACAGTTGCACCACTGTAACTGTGTTTACTGAGCTCATAAGTTTATGATCCCATGCTAAAGTTGACTAAAAAAGAGGAATACAAAAAAATCATCTTTTGGAAATTGATCTTAATGCCTTAATAAAATCCAACCTTTAAAAGGACACCAATTTTCTTTGTGAATGAATAATGTATTGTAAATAAAATATGTTAAATTCCCATAGAGGCAGGCAGATTTGTATTTTTAAAGGCCAGTTATTTCATGGATCCAGGATACTATGCATCCTGATAAAGTTCCCTTGGCCTTTGGAATTAAAATAGCCCCACATCATCACATCCCCTTCACCATACCTAGAGATTGGCATGGGGTACTTTCCATAAAATCTTCTCTCAATGCAAATCAAACCAGCTATTAGGCTAACTGAAATAAAACCATGCCAATCTCTAGGTATGGTGAAGGGGATGTGATGATGTGGGGCTATTTTAATCACCGGACGTCACAATCTTCTGAACATAGCCATATTGAGAAACACAGAGAGTTGTGTGGAGCTGATAGTCTTATTAATTAGCTTTGTAGCAACTCATTTGGCAATGCCTTGAATGCAACGGACGTTTATGAATATCAAAAAGTTACGCACTAAAGCTTTAAGAATTTCACTCCTCTTTCTCAATATAATGTCAACTAAATGTATACACTGTGGTATCATATGCAGGTACAGTGCCTTGCGAAAGTATTCGGCCCCCTTGAACTTTTTGACCTTTTGCCACATTTCAGGCTTCAAACATAAAGATATAAAACTGTAATTTTTTGTGAAGAATCAACAACAAGTGGGACACAATCATGAAGTGGAACGTAATTTATTGGATATTTCAAACTTTTTTAACAGATAAAAAACTGAACAATTGGGCGTGCAAAATTATTCAGCCCCTTTACTTTCAGTGCAGCAAACTCTCTCCAGAAGTTCAGTGAGGATCTCTGAATGATCCAATGTTGACCTAAATGACTAATGATGAAAAATAGAATCCACCTGTGTGTAATCAAGTCTCCGTATAAATGCACCTGCTCTGTGATAGTCTCAGAGGTCCGTTTAAAGAGCAGAGAGCATCATGAAGAACAAGGAACACACCAGGCAGGTCCCAGATACTGTTGTGGAGAAGTTTAAAGCCGGATTTGGATACAAAACGATTTCCCAAGCTTTAAACATCCCAAGGAGCACTGTGCAAGCGATAATATTGAAATGGAAGGAGTATCAGACCACTGCAAATCTACGAAGACCCGGCCGTCCCTCTAAACTTTCAGCTCATACAAGGAGAAGACTGATCAGAGATGCAGCCAAGAGGCCCATGATCACTCTGGATGACCTGCAGAGATCTACAGCTGAGGTGGGAGACTCTGTCCATAGGACAACAATCAGTCGTATACTGCACAAATCTGGCTTTTATGGAAGAGTGGCAAGAAGAAAGCCATTTCTTAAAGATATCCATAAAAAGTGTTGTTTACAGTTTGCCACAAGCCACCTGGGAGACACACCAAACATGTGGAAGAAGGTGCTCTGGTCAGATGAAACCGAAATCGAACTTTTTGGCAACAATGCAAAACGTTATGTTTGGCCTAAAAGCAACACAGCTCATCACCCTGAACACACCATCCCCACTGTCAAACATGGTGGTGGCAGCATCATGGTTTGGGCCTGCTTTTCTTCAGCAGGGACAGGGAAGATGGTTCAAATTGATGGGAAGATGGATGGAGCCAAATACAGGACCATTCTGGAAGAAAACCTGATGGAGTCTGCAAAAGACCTGAGACTGGGACGGAGATTTGTCTTTCAACAAGACAATGATCCAAAACATAAAGCAAAATCTACAATGGAATGGTTCACAAATAAACATATCCAGGTGTTAGAATGGCCAAGTCAAAGTCCAGACCTGAATCCAATCGAGAATCTGTGGAAAGAACTGAAAACTGCTGTTCACAAACGCTCTCCATCCAACCTCACTGAGCTCCAGCTGTTTTGCAAGGAGGAATGGGCAAAAATGTCAGTCTCTCGATGTGCAAAACTGATAGAGACATACCCCAAGCGACTTACAGCTGTAATCGCAGCAAAAGGTGGCGCTACAAAGTATTAACTTAAGGGGGCTGAATAATTTTGCACGCCCAATTTTTCAGTTTTTTATCTGTTAAAACAGTTTGAAATATCCAATAAATTTCGTTCCACTTCATGATTGTGTCCCACTTGTTGTTGATTCTTCACAAAAAATTACAGTTTTATATCTTTATGTTTGAAGCCTGAAATGTGGCAAAAGGTCGAAAAGTTCAAGAGGGCCGAATACTTTCGCAAGGCACTGTATATTTGGAAAGCAAAGTGTTAGGGGTGGGGAATTTGTTTTGCGACGATTTTTAAAATCATTTTTTAACAAATGATTCACTTAACTATTTTCTGTTTAAACGGTACCGCTGACAGCAATTACATCATTTCCGTTTCCAGCCAAACAGAGTGAAAGCAGAAAATCAATGTTATGTTCTTCTTTACAAATGAAATACATGTCAGACTGACTGACTGGCATGTGATGTGCATTCTTTTTTTAGAAAACAATTCATTTTTAGAAATGTCTCATGATATATTGTCTATAGTGTATTATTCAACTTTTGTTTTTGTTAAACTTAAGCAAAAACCCCTTTGTTCTTTCACAAATGTGTGCTCATTCATGTGTAATTACTTCCACCAACTAATCACAGTATTCTCGTAAGCGTAGAATCTGTCATTCAGAATCATTCAGAATACATACGGGCGAGTCGCTCAAATGGCTGCTGCCATGTAGCGCCTCCATCTTTAAAATACATTAGCCAAAGAGGGACATACCTCCGCCTTTTGCCCTTTTGCACTCAGTGGCACGGTGACGAATGCCAGGAGGGGATTACTCGCCAGGGAAGCGAAAAAGAGAATTAAAACGACAACGTGACAGGCAAAGCAAAAAGACCAAAGTTAATATTGGAGTGGCTAGAACAGCTGCGTGTAAACGATGGAGATACTAAGAGCTAATTTCGGGTTCGGCCACCGTAGGAGTTAAAATGCGATCGGAATGGGAGCGGCTAGAAAGTAATATTCAGTTGGTTGTCAAATACAATTTCACCGCTAGATGGGAGAAATTCTTACCCAATGTAGCTTTAAAGAAGGAAAAGAAAATCACAATACTATCGAATCGCAATACTTCTAGAATCGCAATTAATGAAAATGGCAATACAAATCCAATCAACACCCATGCATCGTGAAATAATCATATCGGGTAAAAAGCATATGGTCTCTGCCCTACAAAGTGTGAAAACTACATACTAGAGCATAGTTCAGTAGTGGTAGTGGTGGAAGAAGCAGTAATGTTACAAGTAAAAGTCCGGCATTCAAATCTTATTTAAGTAAAAGTAAAAGACTGTTAGCATCACAATATACTTTAGGTACCAAAAGTAAAAGTGCTCATTATGCAGATTGGCCCATTTCTAGGGTTGGGTATCGTTTGGATTTTTACGATTCCGATGCTGAACCGGTACTTCTAAAAACGATTCAGATTCCTAAACCGATTCTTGAAAAACTGAAAAATTACATCAAAGATGTGATGCTAGTGATCATGTGCAGTGAATGGTTAATATGCTTTTATGTCTGTTTTGGTGAGCGACAGAGGGAAAATATTTCAGTCGACACCTTAAGTGGAACCGAAATGAGGAACCGAAATTTGCGTTCGAATCCGGTCCGATTCCTACCGGTTCCATAGTTCCATAGAACCGGGTTTCGGTACCCAACCCTAACCCATTTCATAATCTGGATTATAATTATTGATGCATTAATACATTCATAAGTTGTAGCTAAAGGTTAAAACATTTGAACTACCTTATATACTGCTGGATAACTTAACCTATGATAATACATCATACGTTATTCATTAGTTGATTTATGATTTCTAAAAGCAACTATGGAGTAAAAAGTACAATATTTGCCTTTTAATTGTAGTGGCAGTATAAAGTAGCATCAAATGGAAAATACTCAAGTAAAGTACAAATACCTCAAAATTGTACTTAAGAGAGTAGAGTAATGTACTAGTTACATTCCACCACTGTAGTTCAGGGTGCATAAGGCACTAGTTGGGGTACAGGTAAATGATGTTTGATAACAGATCTTTGGGGGACATTTGTTTAGCAAATCCCCATCTAAAGTATATACTGCAAGGTTTAGTACATATTCAGTTAACGTTAGGTGTATCCCCTGGTTTAGGTGCTACAGTAAGAAGTAGTCAGGCAAATATATGAAGTTGTTTGCAAGAATTATCTTGTGGGAATATATTTTAAAGGTATACGTGCAGTTTAGTGTCCCAAATTCCCCATACAATGTCCTCAATTAATTATGAACGTGCTAAACCACCTGTGCTACCCTAACCCTAACCCTTACCTTAAACCTGTCTCAAATAAGACCCTCATCATTTGGGACACTAAACTGCACGTAAGACAGGTTTATTAGGTTTATAATTTAGCTAGTTCATTCATTAAATACAGTGAAAACTTAACGTTAGTCTGGGTGTAACGTTAGCTAAAAGAAGCAGCATGTTACTGAAGGATAACGTTAGCTGTTAGCACAAATTAGCAGAAGATTTTGAAAGTAGGCGTGAATGTTACCTGTACTTTGACTTTTGCTCCCAAGTCTGCACCTGAAACGGCTTCGGACACTCTTAGTTTCGCCGGTGTCTTCTTACAATAATGTCGAATACTAAGCAATATTCCCCGAGATACTGAAGTGGTTGTTGCAACAGAAAGCGCTTTAACTGCAGCCTGAAACATCGTAATAAAAGCTGCACTTTGAGGAACTAAAACCGCTAAAAGCACAACATGTCGTGACAACTTGAATACACAATAAACAACGTATTAAATGGTAATTTTTAGGGTTTTGCTTTGGCTTGACTTTCACGTTGTGTCACTTGTCTGACAGTAAGACTTCCTGTATGGGTCTTTCACCATTCGTCCAAATCAGTCATGTGGATTGAGATTACCCAATCAGATGTCGGTATTTTACAGCAATCCTTATTGCTCCAAGGAGTTGTAGTTTTCTTATAAGAGCCTAAATCCCGTTTTAGAAGGACGTTAGAAGTGTAGGATTATAATTTCACTATTTTTAATGCAATTGTATGAATGTTAAATTATATTTGATTTTATGGTAGAGACTAGAGATGCATATTTAATAAAAGTAAGGTATTTTGAGAATTGTCATTGTGTAGGTAGGTCTGGCAATAAGAGCAGTATCAGAATCGTAGGTTTTCACTTACAATGAATTTGTCTCTTATACAATAAACATATTAAGAGGAAATAAAATAAAGGCAAAGTAGGCCTACTGCAACAGGCAAGAACATAAATAGAAATACAATAGAAATTTACAATACAAAAAGGATGAAAGATACTATAACAAATATGTACAATATAACTGCTTTAGAATAAAGATGATGCCATCACTTTTAAAACCTAGAAGCTCTGCAGGAATCATTTATATTTTAATGTCCCAGCAGGTTGAAATGATTAATTTGTTGTAAAGCTGTGTTTCTAGGTGTGAAATTGTGTTTCCCGATGCATGCTCAAACCTCTCTTTAGAACCACTGGCCACAATATATATTTTTTTACAAAAAGTCCACCAACCAAAGTCATTTCTACATACAGAGAGAAATGTAAAACATATGACCTTTTTTGACACTAATAGTTTTTATTGAAAGTATTTCCAAAAGTCATTGTTTTTACACCATAGACCTTTTTTTTTGTTCTGTTTTTACAAATATATAGCCTATAACCACAAACTGCTAAGCAAAATAAAAGATACAAACAAACCAAACAATAGTAAGAACAAGCAAACAATACGTAATGAAAAGAAACAGGTAAGGAGATGTTGGACACAGGCTGGGTAGAGACATCTGTTTAAAGCACACACAACAATCATCACACACATTGATTTCCTTAAGATGACAGTGATAGGGATTTTATTTTAGTTCATTGTTTACACCCTAAAAAAGAAAAGAAATCATAATTTCAATAAAGTCTTGTAATACTAGTGGTTCAGGCTGTAACCATATTCTTATATATACTTATATATACTATCTTTGTATACTTGCAGTCAAAATGATTTGAAACAAATACTTGTTGCAGGTTGGCCTATAATATCAAACCTAAACGGCATCTTAATATCAAGTACACTCTCTATAACCCTATGTACTTATGTCCTGGCAAAAGGAATATAGTACGTTACAGTCCCAAAAAAATATAATGATTGGCATTCCCAAAACCACACATTGGAAAACATATTTTCAAAGCGTAACACGTGTGGAGTGATTCAATAGTGTAATGAAGCAAACAGAACAGCTATCACAACCACATGGAAACCCTCTTTAATCTTATATGATGTATCTGCCGTCAGTGTGAGGTCCATTTGTGCGTAAAAGCTCGTTAATCCAATACCCACAATGGCACTGGGTCTATTCCCACCATTTGCTGGAGGAGTAAATCAGATCACGCCAGCAATGTAATAAGATGCCATCGACTATTATTCACCTGGTCTCGCCTGTCAGCTCTGGAGCCCCTGGTCTGGGCCTGCCAGCAAACACAGAGCAGGGTGTCTCCACCTCCGGCTGCTTATGACACATCATCATTAAAGCCAACATGATGTATTTGAAAAGTCAGCAGGGTCATCGATATTAATTATGCCCAGCGTGGATGGGGCAATTACGCACATGGTGTCGTCTTCATGGGGAGCCTAACTAATCTATTTTCCGATTCATTGACAGAGAGGGGGGAATTGGTTGAGGCCATGGTGTCTGTATCATATGTTTCTGTGTCTTTAGAGCAAAGTTAAAACCTGGTGACTATCAGACAAGCAATCAGGAGAAGAAGGTTATCTTTAATAATCTGCCACGAGCCCCAGATGTTAAAAAATGGATGGAAATGATGTCAGAAGTTGCATCATATGAACGCATGTTGGCTAGAATTAACAACGAAGAAGAACATTTTAGGAGGACATGGGAATGTATTTTTTTGTAGGTAGGGCATATGGAAAAATGTGTAGACATGGTACTGAATGTATATTTTGGATGGTTCAAAAAAAGGAAATGTCGATTTGCAGGAGGCCTTTGTATATGGGGTGGTATGCTGGATATACTGTCTGTTGATGTTCGGGTCAGTGTTTGTTCTCGAGTTTGATTGTATGTTTATGTGTGTATGAAGAAATAAAAACTTTAATGACAAAAAAAAAAAACAATCTGCCACAAAACCACGATTTGATGAAAAAAAAACAATACCCCTTTTAGGAAATTAATCCAAATGAATGGTATGTAGCCTATTATTAAAGGAATGTGGCACTTAACCCTTGTGTTGTCTTCGTTTCAACCTTGAAAAAAACATTTTTTTTCTGACATTTGTGACGCCTTTTTTTCACAATTTGTTTTTGCTTTTTCCAACGTTTTAAATTTTTTAATTTTTCTCCTACACATTTTCAGCGCTTATTTCTACGTCCAATATTTTCTGATATAAAACAAAATTTTAAACGGGCCAATGTGACCCGAAGTCAACACAAGGGTTAAATCTGCTTTCTTCCATCATAATGTGCAATATCTTACTTGACCACAAAGTAGTGCTGTAGCTCTATGACACTTTCTACTCCTCTTTCCAGATCCCCACCTACTGCAGATTTATTCATTTACCCCTGAGTTGCCTACAATATATTATTCATTTGCAGCTCCAAGGTCTACTGAAATAGAAACAGGCTGGCATCGTTATATTCTCTCTGCAGAATAATACAAAGGACCTGCTGGCTTCCATCGGCAGCAGCATGATAGTCCAGCGCAGTGAATGCAGGTTGCATCCAGGAACTGTTTGCTACGCATCAGTAGGAGCAGTGAGGTTGAGATACCCCCCAGTGTTTAACATGATTTGTAATTCACCCCCTTTTTTTCAGGCTTGACACATTCCGTGACAACTTGCATATGGGAGTGATGCTCGATGGCGTGTCGCATGTATTTACATTTCCACAGACACACATCCTCCTCCCTCACAAACCACAAGGCAATGTATGCATGGGACAAGGTGAAAACAGTATGCTCTGCTGTCAAAAAAACAAAACAGCCCAAAGTAAAGTGTTATGCTGTTTACACTCTTCATGTAATAAATGAAGAAGAGGAGTCAAATGGTACTTCCAGTGGGAGATACAGCTCTCTGTTCTCGGAGCCTCTACAGGTAGAGGAGTTGTTTGGCAGTGGCCTGACAACCTTATTTGGGATTAACAACTTGTTAAAATCAATACTCGATTAGTCAGCAAAACAAAGGATTTTGCTGTAAAAGCTTGGATCTCAGGAGGATCAGTGAAGTTAAAGGGCAAGTGCATCCTGTGCTCCCAGCAGGCCTGCCTGTCCACCGATTACAGACCTGTATCGACAGCATGTCCTGTCCCTTCCACCAGCCTTCATCAGCTCCTCCAAAATATTCTGCATTCTCAAATTGGAGGGTGAATTGATTTTATGTAACATGGCTCGTTAAGTGCTGATTAGACCAGTATAGTGATGTGATTTCAGGGAATGGGTTTGGGTGACAGGCGGCCAAACACAAATCAAAAGGAACTAACAACCTCCAGTGAAAAAGATTTGGGCTGCTGCACTGCTTCACCATACAACTCTCCAGTTACTACTGCGTTTGTGTCGGTGGATATCTAATGGACCAGCTTCAGAGGTCTGCAGTTTAGAGAAAATATCCATTAACGGTGCTCAAGACATTCACTGTTTGGAAATTATGATGTGGCTGCTTTTTCTACTAAACCATAAAGTCATTATATATGGAGTTTGGGAAACTTTCACTATTCTAGCCATTTTAGAAGCTCAATTCATCGATTCATTGTGAAACTAATAATGAAAATAGTCATTAGTTGCAACCCTAATTTGTGCAGTGAAACTTGCAGAGCACTCTGCAGAACTGCAGAACCTTGCAATCAAAATGTAGAAATGAGGACTGCTTGACAGACAAGAGTAAATTAAACCGACTTAAAGCTACATTGTGTAAGAATGTCTCCCATCTAGCGGTGAAATTGTATATGACAACCAACTGAATATTACTTTCTAGCCCCTCCCATTCCGAGCGCGTTTTAACTCCTACGGTGGCCATATGCCAAGATTCACATGGCTTCCAGTACGACTTTGTCCGTTCTGTAAATTGTACGAGATTAATAGTGTAAGGCAATGTTTACAGCGTAGGCTGCATATTTTTCTCCGTGAGCAGAGTCAGAGATTAGTTGATGCGACGGAGGCGCGAGGGAAAGCTAAAGGAAGAGGGAAAAAAGGTAAAGAAAAAACAAAAGACAGAGCCGGTGGCAGTGGATCAGTGAGACCGCCTAGGCAAAGAAAAACTAAAGAGACACTCTCCAAAGATGACGAGGCGACTCCCTTACATGTCGTCGAGAATAGGTGTGATCCTCCATCTTCAACAGGCTTTCAAATCTGCCGGCAGTTGCAAGTAATCTCCCGGCTGCCATTCGTCACAGTACCAAAGCGTAAAATGGTGTAGAAGTGTAAAAAGCACCATTTTTTGTGTAAAAGCGTAAAAGCGTGTAAAAGCGCGAAAGGCGGAGGTATGTCCCTCTTTGGCTAATGTATTTTAAAGATGGAGGCGCTACATGGCAGCCGCCATTCGAGCAACTCGCCCGTATGTATTCTGAATGATTCTGAATGGCAGATTCTACGCTTACGAGAACACTTTGATTAGTTGGTGAAAGTAATTACACATGAATGAGCACATTTGTGAAAAGAACATTTCCATCAACTTGAGATGGACAATAGATTTTCCGATCTGGATTTGAAATACCATTTGCTACCACTATTGTGTCATTTGGTTTACAGCTCAGTTCTCGAAAGAGAGCATGTGGCTCTATAAAGTACTCAGTAAAGTTTTTTTAAACAAAAAAAAACGCCTGCACTTCTGAAATTGTTATTGCTAATTCTGAGTCCAACTTGGCAAGTTCCTGTAGAGCTGAGCAGGATCTTGGAAGTGCACTCAAGCCTTCATATCATTCACTCTCTGAAGGTTTGAACAAATTGGTTATATCTCTGATTACACTATTGTTCTCATATCTGTTTCTTTTTGTGTGACTTACAGAAATGCTTTCAAAGTGATATTGCTGCACTGACTCAAATCAGTACCCAACATTCATGTAGAGTATGCATATTTTGGGAAGCAACAGTGCTGTAGTAGCAAGGGTGCTGATTGCAGGTTAACATACACTCAACAAAATTATAAATGCTACACTTTTGTTTTTGCCCTCATTTTTCATGAGCTGAACTCAAAGATCTAAGACTTTTTCTATGTACACAAAATACCTATTTCTCTCAGATATTGTTCACAAATCTGTCTAAATCTGTGTTAGTGAGCACTTCTCCTTTGCTGAGAAAATCCATCCACCTCACAGGTGTGGCATATCAAGGTGCTGATTAGACAGCATGATTATTGCACAGGTGTGCCTTAGGCTGGCCACAATAAAAGGCCACTCTAAAATGTGCAGTTTTACTGTATTGGGGGGGTCCAGGGGGTGTCCGAAAACCAGTCAGTATCTGGTTGTAGGGTTAGGGTTCATCTCTCTCTCTCTCTCTCTCTCTCTCTCTCTCTCTCTCTCTCTCTCTCTCTCTCTCTCTCTCTCTCTCTCTCTCTCTCTCTCTCTCTCTCTCTCTCTCTCTCTCTCTCTCTCTCTCTCTCTCTCTCTCTCTCGACCTGACTGCAGTTCGTCGTAGTAACTGACTTGAGTGGGCAAATATTCGATGGCGTCTGGCACTTTGGAGAGGTGTTCTCACAGATGACAATTCCCTTGGCAAAGGAGAAGTGCTCACTAACACAGATTTAGACAGATTTGTGAACAACATTTGAGAGAAATAGTTATTTTGTGTACGTAGAAAAAGTCTTAGATCTTTGCGTTCAGCTCATGAAAAATGGGGGCAAAAAGTGTTTTGATTTTACTCATCACAACTTCAAACATATAGAACACTGACAAATTTGGGGGGTATTTATTTCATGCTTCAGTTTTGAAGTGAAAGGAAATTCCCCTGATGTGCTGAGATAGAGTTGTGTCATTAGGAACATCTTCAACCTTAAACAGTTAAACAGTTTGTCACCGGAATCTTTTCTTTTCTTCCACTGAATAGTCAAAGACAAGACTCTCCTGAGATGGCTAAGAATAGATATTGAAAAAGAGAAAAGCAGAGAAGTGATATCAAACTACTGTACCTCATCAAAGAGTGTTATTCTCATCCCCCATACACACAGGACACAGTCAAATGAAACTATTCATTCTTATCCACACTCTGCCCTTTACGGCAGCATCACTTGTCAGAGCCGGCTGTTAAGAGGATACAGTGTGTGGGCTCTGCTTCATTTCCCTTAGGTTCTTTAATTTAACATCCAATAAGGATAGAGCTCCTTTATCCTCATTTACAGAATCATTTGCACAAATTATCCTAAATGTTAACTCTCAATTGAGATGCAGGAATTCTAGTTTATCTAGGTCACCCCAGATAAAGCTGGAATTTATTTTCTTACCTCGTAAGGACTACAGTATGAGAACGTCTGTGGGTGGATAGTTACATAGTACAATTAGCATTTGCTGCCTATTGTCTGACTACATGTTTTCATAATGAAATTGAATTATCTGTATAGAAAACGCCTTAAAGTGTAAATAATTGTATTTTTCTTTACGTCATGCTTTGCTAGTCTGGGTCTGTCTCACAGAGATGACTTTGAAAACATTCAGCGCACATAACTTTCAAATGAAAATGATGTCATTCAGGTTTTGCAAAGGAAAATGCCTGCCTTGGGAGTTTAATGATCTGTAACTCCAACTGAAGATTTTCCAATTCTTTCAGGACATTATTCTCAGTCTCACATTATTCTCAGTCTCACATTGCTGCAAACTGCTGTGAGGTTACAGATTGTCCCTTACCTGAACCATATACATATTTATTACCTCCTCCAGAGAGGTTATGTATGTGTATATAACCATCCATCCGTTTGTGTGTTTGCTTGTCTGTCTCTTTGTATGTAGTGGTAAACTGTATTTGTACAAAAAACATACATCTGTTATACTATAAGAGCCAAAAAACAAAAACAGAAAGCAAATTATATGACAGTATCATTTACACAGAACAATGGTACCACTAGCAAAGTTAAATACCAATAACAAATAACAGTTGCACCTTCAACCTCCAAGACAGGTCTCAGTCCTTTCCCCCACCTGCCTGAATCCTAGGTATACTGTCCTGCATTTCCCCCTCCCCTTTCCCCCCCATCACAGATTGGTTAAATGGCTTCCAGATTTCCTCATACACCCCCATTTTGTTTTTTAATATAAATGTAAATCTCTTAATGGACACACATTGCGCCATATTCTTGATCCAAGCACCAATTGTATGTGTCTACATTTTCTTCCAGATGAGAGCTATAGTCCTTTTTATTAAAGCGTAACTCTCACCAAAATGCAACCTAGGGTCTTTTTCTGTGAATGTACCCGAGTCAAACGTTTGCTTAAAAGCATAATTAGGACGGAAACGCCACTTTCAAGATTTACCATATTCTCGTTTTTGGTCAAATGGCCTTTTGAATGGGAGAGCTAGGGGCACTACTATGATCGCTTCAAAATCGCCATTTCTAAAACACTAAGAAGGCTCAACACAACATGAAACTTTGCTCGATGTACCACCGGGGGCTCTACACACGAGCTTGAGCATTGAGAACATTGTTTGTGTGCACAGAGTTTACTAAAAAGAAAGGTTTTAACAACTCACTGTAGCTGTTGGTTTTTCCGGTGGCAGTCCATCTCGCCAGTCAAAAATAGTCGCTCTTCGAATGCAGCGTAACAGGGAGGAGAGTAAAGATGGAAAGCTCCTATAGCTTAGTTCCATATAAATGCACGGATTATTTGTTGTTTTGTCATTAGTGAAACACAATATTGACCTTGTAGTTGAAAAAGGAGCCTCATAAGAATGACATGTCCTCCTGTGGAGTCTGTTCATTCACATGCAGAGATCGACACTTTGACAAGATGGCGGATAGCGTAAACAACTGCTAACGTGAGTCGTTCAAAACCTTTTTTAGTAAACTCTGTGCACACAAACAATGGAGTTCATATGTAGAGCCCTGGTGATATTTGGAGCAAAGTTTCATGTTGTGTCGAGCCTTCTTAGTTTAAAAAAAAAAATAGTGATAGTGAAAGTTTGACTCGGGTACATTCACAAAAAGACCCTAGGTTGCATTTTGGCGAGAGTTACGCTTTAAGTGCTTCTTGGGCAGACGCAATGTTCTATTTCAATGCCAGTAAAATGATCAGATGGGTGTGCGCCCCATATACAGAGGCTCAGTCCTTACCGCAATGGCCCGGGTTTGAGTCTGACCCGTGGCCCTTTGCTGCATGTTGTCCCCCCTTCTCTCTCTCCCTTTTACTGTCTTCAGCTATCCTACCTAATAAAAGCCAAAAAAAGTCCCAAAAATAATCTTTAAAAAAAGATCAACAATTCACTAACAGCAAACTACAAATGAGCAGTGGGAGCTGCTGTTTTCCATTTGTCTGGGAACAGTCCTCCGCAGCCCGATCATTAATGTGTCCTTCCCCCGCTGATTTATTTCATCGCCTCCCCTGTTTAAGCAGGAACGATCTGATGCTAAGAGAATGATAACTAGTTTTATCCCTGACAACATAACACTATTGCAGTAAACAAAGAATATCTTATTAGCCTTGACACACAATGTAATTTGAATGTGGAAACTTCAGCAGGTCCAGTTTGACGTTGACTCCTCTATAGGCAAGAATATCTCAGACATGTACATTTAATCACAGAGGTCAGAGTAATGAAGTAACCGGTGCGAGTACATCTGGTGCAGTTCACCGTCTTTGTCAAGGACAGTTTGAAAAGTTACGTAATGTTCTGCCGTGTTATACCACTTGTGCTCGCACTGGAACACATGCGTCTGTCCTTCTTATGTCCTACTGTCCCGTTCTGGAAGTATCTGAAATTATATATTTTATTAAAATCACATTAGAAAGCAGTCTCCTCTTCTTTTGCTTCCTTACAAAGGCAATAATCCCTTCCAGTAGATGTTGGCAACTTCTGTCTCAGCAGACTTCAAACCATAAATCTATGACTAATTACTTTAGTTTATCCAGACACACCAACTACCCTCTAATTAGCCCAACAATGAATGGTAATGTCTTGAGTTTCCATGTGGGCTTTTGAGTTACACTCGCTCACTGCATCACACTGAAGATGTGGGTACTCAACCAAAGTATTTTCTATTTTTCAGTGTATTTATGAAAACAAAGGCCTGTGCCCATATGCTGTTGTGTTAATTATAGAACAATTAAAGCCCGCCTGAACGATGCCTCAAAATGAAGGGGCCGTCTATACACAGCCGAGCTGCACATAAACAACAAAAAGACAAAAGATCACAAAAAAAATACAAAAATACACACAGAGTAGACAATATTAATAAAACCAAAATATTTCCAAACTCTCATTGACAGCATGACACTGTCCCCCAGCAGAATCTGATGTATTCATGCAGTCAATTCCCATTCAAGCACCCTTTGTTGTACAACAACAGAGAGACATGGCAGTGTGTACATTAAAATAGACCTGAACTTGTTTTTTTGTGTTGTCTATCTTTTCATCTTAACCTTCGACCATCTCACTGTGTGTTGTCACTTCAAAGTTAATTGGAACACTTTCGTCGCCTAAAAATCTCTTGTTCAGCGTTCTGAACCAGCATGTAATATCATTTATTTTATTTTTTTAATTACTTTATTGTTGTCAGGGTGCAGGCTTGGAACCAAATGCAGGAAGGCGAGGAGAGTGAAGCAGTTTGAAATAATAGTAATTTAATGAAAACACAAGGAGACTTACAAACTTGTAAACAGGGCAGGTGAATAAATCCAGAAACACAGGAACAAGGAAGAAACGGGTAAAAATCCAGGAGCACAAAAACACAGCAGCAAACAGAACAAAACAGAATAGAACTCTACACCAAAGGGTGACTACAAAAAACAAATGACACCAACAACAGACACAGAAAGCACAGGGACTAAATACACCAGGTAACGAGGACTAACAAGGGACAGGTGATACAACAGGTGGAACACATAAGACAATCACAAGGGCGGGAAAACCAAAAGACAGGAAGTAATACCAGACACGACTAGGGAGGAAAGACAGACTTCAAAATAAAACAGGAAATGGGAAAACCAAACAGAAAACATGAACCAACTAAACAAAGAAACTTGACACAGGGACTAGACGTGACAATTGTAGTATTTTTCTGTCAAGTGCAAAAAGCATTACATTCTTTATCGTACTACATTTCTGACTGATTTCTTTATTTGATAAAACAAAACATGTGCAGTGTAACCTGGGAGTTGGCACTACTTCTGAAACATCACGGCATCAGAGTGTCTTGTGTGTTCAGCAAACACAGTTCTCTGGTCACTCTCTTTCTACAGCAAATTATCTTTTTTTTAAATGCCAGCTTTTTGTTTATCTGTTCATTTATTTCACAATATAATTAAATTTTTATCCCATCAGGTTATTCATTTTCATCAGTCAGGGGAAGTTAAAAAAAAAAGCCAAACCAGCTGTGGTAAAGCCTACCTTTGAAAGTTGCTTCTTCTTCCTTCTGTGTATGATTTTTTTATGCATATCTTTGATTCTTTTTGAAATCCACCCCTTTGTAATAGCAGTTTTTTGCTGCACCGGGGCATCATCAAAACTGAGAGTTTGTCATGGTTTCGGTGTTTTGCTTTGTATTTTGTTCCATTTTTTTGTCCCATGTTTTGTCTTTTTGTGGCTGTGTTCCCTGTTGCATGTATTTCTGTTCCCTGTTATGTGTAATTCTGTTTCCTGTTTTATTTTGATAGTCTGGTTTTCTGTCTTGTCCTGTCTAGTTTTACTTCCTGTGTTTTCCCACCTTTTTTGATTACTCTGTCTCTCCTAATGTGTTTCACCTGATTGTACCACCAGTTCCTTGTTTGCTCCCTACCTCATGTATTTAGCCTCTGTGTTTCCCTTTGTGTCTTGTCAAATTGTTTTGCGTCTGTTTGTGTCCTTGCCCAGTTAGTTTGTGCCTGTATCCTGTCTTGTGTGTTTTTAAACTTACCTGTGTTTTTTTTGTTATCGTTTGCTCTGGGGACTTTTTGGATGTATGTCGTTGTCTTTGCCTTCCTCAGTTTTGGATTCCTTGTGTTTGCCTTTTTCAGATCCCTTTTTCATGGCCCGACTGTTGCCAAACATCAGCGGTAGTGTATTGGAGTGTCTTGGAAAGATAATATAGTGTTTTTCATGTTTGCACGTTTACAGTAGTTACATCGAGGGTAGCGGTGAAAGCTTGGAGTGTGCATTAGAATTATAATTTGGATTTTGCTCCACTGCATGCACATGTACTGGTCTGAGGTGTCTTGCCAGTAAACAATGAATTTGCACATGTAGAACAGTGTATAAAAACTCCACTTGAGCCAGGAGTGATCATAGAATCTGAGTCGTCCATTAAAAGGGTTTCTGTATGTGTCTGTATTTGTCTTCCTGTTTTAAATCTAAATGATGTTGAGTATGTCACACAACGGCAGTATTCAAGCTTTCAAATAGGAAGTGACTATGAAAACATTAGGTGCTTTGCCAGCAGTGTGGTGATGTGTCAGTGTCTGCTCTGCCTGTGGAAGAGGGGTGTTCTGTGGGGGGGAAAGAAAACAAGTCTCTCTGTGAAATGTGCTAAAAAAGATTCTCCACAACTTTAAAGGTCCAATGTGTAGGAATTTCTCCCATCTAGCGTTGAGATCATATATCGCAATCAACTCTCTCGCACCACGCAGTTCAAAGTACGTATTACAGCTATGGTAGCCTTCACACTTCAAAAAGCCGGTCTCTTGCTCTTTTCAATATCCTTTTTCTTTTTCTGGGCGAAGAAAAAGAAGACTCCTGTTCCTGAAATTTGGATTTTGAATATGTGTGGTCCTCCATGTTTCCTTCTTCAAACTTGCCGGGGCCGGGAAGCTACGATACCCATTAGCAGCATTAGCAGCACCTGTGAGTTTATCATGTGACAGCGAAAACGCAAAAGGCGGAGCAGTATGTCCTGTATGTCCCTTACCGGCTAACGTATTTCAAGATGGCGCATGAATATGGAGCATCTACCCCAGTTCATGTGAATGCAAACGCAAAATTTCAAGCCAAAAGGAATACTTGGAATTGATGGTGGTGGTAAATATTCATGAAAAAGGACAAGTTTGTGAACGGGCAACACAGATTTTGATAATGAACAACTAAACACATTACACACTGGACCTTTAAAGCATTTGGACTGGCAGGCTTATTTGAATGGGTAAATGAAGTGAGAGGCCAGCCGTGTCACAATCCAAATGCACAATGTGGAAATACATTCCCCAGGTCTGATCTACATAACAGTATTCATAATGGGCCCAAAGGTTCTGTAACCAAAACACACACAGCAGCTGGATTCAAAGGCGGACAAAAGAAACCAAATCTCTGCTATATGTCTGTGGTCCTTAAGCAGGGCATTATTCCCACTGATTCACATAGATGTCTATTGTCTGGGTGAAAAGTGTAAAACAATTTCAATCGCAGAGTATTTATTTAATCGTTACCTCTAATATTTACTTTTTATTTTTATTTTTAAACCTGGAAAACTCAGAAGTCTCTCCAAACAGTGCAATAATGTTGTTGTTTTTTGTTTTTTTATTGATTGGATTCTATCTTGAGTAACCTTTCCCTGGGTGGTTGTACTACTCAGGCCATATTGTTTTAACAAAACTGGTATTGAGGTTAGCAAGGCAGTTGTTAAACAGCTGTCTGACACCGGATAGATGGCAATAAAATATGCCTGTGGCAGTGAGCACTTTGGGGATTTTGCACACACCATGAGAGTGTGTGTGTGTGTGTGTGGGGGGGGGGGGGGGGCGGTTGTTGGGTGTAAAAATGACTTTACGCATAGCAAAGTGGAGGTTTTTCTTCACGTGCCTATATTTCGCCTGTATCACCTGGCAAAAAAAGGAAAGTCATGATTTATACAATTTTAGCCATAGAGACAGGTAACAGGACAGATTTAGGCAGTGCAAAGTTGCTGTTGAGTCAAGCTAGCACAAACTTGTCTCAATTATTCCTCCACCAAATGTTTGTAACTGATGGTCAATGGATCAATTGTACCCTTAAAGCAGTGGTCAGCAACCTTTAGTGTAAAAAAAGTGGTGTTATTTTGTGTCTCTGGTGCTTCCACACGCATACAAACTTGGAAAAGTTTGTTTTGAGTGAGATACAGGTTTCTGAATGTTTCCTGCCTTCAGTCTCCGGGTGAGCTGTTCAAAATCGGCAGGGCTTTTTACATCACTAGCCGAAACGAGGTGGTTAACCGTAGCATGCTAGCGCTAGCATGCTAGCTCGTTCTGAATGGCAAAACACTGCTACAACACACACTACTTCACCATAATCTACAAAAGGACTACTTACATATCCCTATTCTGCAGGTATTCCACACAGAGTTTAGAAGTGTGCCCTCGTTTAGAAGAAGTCTTCCGGCTAATCCTGCCTTGTACTATTGAAGTTGTAGAAACAAACAGCTAGCTAGATGATGTGATCTTACCTAGCTACTGCACATGTGCCACTGCCAACAAAGATGTTACAGCAGTGAGAGGTCTCACTCTGTAGCTAAAACAGAGACCTGAACACAGGGTGAAAGGAGGAGCTGCAGCAATGTGCAGTACAACAAAATATGGTGTTTTTTTGAAAATTAAGCCATGTAAACCTATTCTGGTACAACCTCAAAATACAATTATGAATCTGAAAATGAGCATAATATGGGCACTTTAAGTCTAAATTAGCCTATCAATATTACGGATAGGGGCCGTAGAGGCATGTAAGCTATGACAGACATTGTACTTGCATGACATGTTATGTAAATGTATTATGTATGTAAGAATCACTTAAGGCCTACAACAATAAATGAAAATGAAAATGTTAAAAAAAGAAACATTATTCATTCCCATATCATTTTTGTCAAAGCTTTAGGGAGCGACTGGAGGGGGGGTGGGGTCTACAGGTTGCAGACCCCTGCCTCAACGCTTAAATTATCTCAGTTGACCAACACATGAGGCTCATTCTAACTAATGAAACCACTTCAGTACTTTAGACAAAGGGGTTTGAACATCCTGACAGAAATGTAACCTTTTGACCTAAAGAAAGCTGACTAATTTACACAATATACAACCCTTTCTACTGCTTTATATATTTTTAATATAGCCTGCTGTTAAATACTTTGCTACAGCTCAAGCCTATTAAATATACATATGCCCTGACAACAGAGAATCTCCTCGGAGGACAAACCTTACCTTTGTGGCTCCTCTTTGCCACTGTGTGTGATTAACGTCCTCTCTCTTTCATCACACTCTCACATGATGGAGAGAGGTGGCTCTGTCAATGTTTTAAGCAGGTTGTTGCCTATTATAAAGAGTGCAGAGGGAATTTTGTTTCCTAAATTTTTCATCTTTCCATATCTTTCCTATTCATCACTGCTGTCATGGTAAACATTAACTGACTGGTGCTCATGTCATAGACCGAAATCAATAACATCTATTTTTTCACGGACATAAAGTGCTACATGATAGGCTGTCTTAAGACATTAAGCATTAGCTAACCTTTCAGTCAACCCAAACACTTCCAGACACTTGCTTTGAATGTGTACTGATCTTTTGCTATGGACAGATTTGACCTTAGGCATAATTAGTCTAATAAAAGCATTAGATATGCTGTCAATATGATTTGCATAATGTGCAAAGGCAGTTTCATTCCTGAATGCAAGCGGTGTCCGAGAGACTTAAAAATGCTGCAGTGACATTTCTCTGGGTCCTTTGTTCACACCTGTCAGGGGAAATCTGATGGGAGACGGCAGCTGCAGCTGTGGCTTTCGCCTCCAGTGAGTCCGTCGAGACCACCAAGACCCTGCTGGAGTCCAGTACACACATAGACTGTAGAAATAGGTGACGTAGTAGCATCCGTGACCTCAGCCACAAGGGGGTAAGACAGCCTCCGCAAAGCGTACCAACTATGGAGCCATTTTGATGCTAATAAGCCATCACCCGCTGTTAGCATTCCATTGACTGCCGTTCATTTTGACGTCACTTTGACAGCGAATAACTTTACATCTGAAGCGTTTAAAGACTCTATTTGTCCATTGTTTATTTCTAAAGAAACACGACAATGTATAAAAGGCTCCATTACCTTGTATCTCACATTATGGCTTGTTAGTTAGCAATAATTAGCCTGTGCCTATGTTATCTCCTAACATATACCTACACTACCCATCTCTGCAAGATTAGGAATGATTTTGATTTCTCTTGGCACAGCTACCAGAAGACTTACAACTTTCAGACAGGTTGCTCACGTCACATCTGTCATCAAGCTCAGTTTGAGCCTGCGTAGTAATGCTCAGCCATCACCGGAAAAGTACTTCTAATATCCTTCACTGGTCTCCGTTGCAAGTCTATGTCGTTGCTTTGTCCATTAAATATATAATGTAATATCTATGCTCACCCATTGGTTTGTGGACTGCCATTTTGAAGCCTCGAGTTTGGCAATATGAACGCCGCCATCTTGGTTTTTGAAAACGGAGGTGATGATTTTTGTTGAGAGGGTGGGGCTGGGGCGTTGTTTATGGTTGCAATGGCGCTAAGCTATAGAGGGGAAACTTCTGATTTTCCCTGGAAAACTGCTGATTTTTTTATTCCTCTTTTTAGTCAACTTTAGCATGGGTATGAATACTTATGAGCAGCACTGTATGTAATAAATCAAGTGAGAAGTAGGCTCATTTTCCCATGGACTTCTAAACAGACTTCCATGGAGATCAGAGTGAGAATAGAAACTGAATTGTCATATTTCTCAGTTGCACAAGCTGGGGTTACCAAGGAGAAAACAACAAAAAAACTTACAAATGAGTTACATTCATTTATATCTTTGCATGTCTTTGACTTTTCAAAGACATGCAAATCAATTTTACAATAATATGTATTTTTGTAATACTCAAAAGAGGTGAAAAACAATACAGATTGCGACCCTTTCGTAGTTTCAGTCTAATGTTGCAGTAAGTCCAACTTCCAGTGAGAAACTACACACTGCGAATTTGTGGGGCCAGTTTTGATGTGGCTGTACTTCACAGATTATTGATTATCTGCTCTATTGATGATGTTTATCTCAGTGAAAATGAAAAAGAAAACACTGAAAGCCACGTAATGAGCCCCTCTCATACTAGCAACGAGCTCAGAACTGTTATGTTGCTCTACAATGGGGGAGTATAGGCTCTCTCACAGCCGGCTCTTAAGTCCCATTTTTGGAAAATAATGGCTCTCATATTACAAGCATGCAGCATTGTACTGCGTAAGGTGCTAGTACTGCACATTTTCCATTTTCCCTTTGCAGGTCAGTTGTATGAGAGGCAACGCTGGCCTTTGTATGACCCACAGAAATACGACACTTTGGAAACCATCACCTCGGTTTCATTTCCGAAGCTTGCACTTTACTGAGTGCTTCTGTTGCTGCTGTGTTTTGTCATCATGGTGGGCATCCAAATGAGACCTAAACCTTGAGGAGAATTCAGCCGCACTTCTCTATGGCCAGTTGGTTTACCATTCCTTGCCCCATTAGCTTTTATGATTGGTTCACCATTTGCATAACTGGTAGAGAAGGTAATGTGGACCTGAATGATTAAAGACATAATCCGAGGCTGTTCTATCCATTCAGGCATATGGTGTTATCAGACTACACAGCAGATGTGGACCGTCATACCAAGCAGTTATGTTATGGCTGTTGGGAAAACCTGAACAAGTGTAGCCAGTTAGAATACTTGGAAACTGAAAAAAATAGTATGGCAAAGAGTGCTGTTTGACTTTCTGACAGTCATGTAATAATAGTACCTGAAATTGACAGACAGGGAAATGAGAGACAACAGGTGTTTCATTTTAACATTTTTTTTTTTAGACTACCTCCAGGATTTATTGAGGAAATGGATTGCTGGGCCTAGGCAGAATTCAACATTTTTCTGATTTAACAGCAAATACCTTTGACAGTGTTTATCCAACACTCAGTGTTCAAATTATCAGTGAGGGGAAACAGGTGGAGTGTGAAAGCAATGGGAAGATATATCTTGCATCAGACTCAGCACAGGTAATGGGAAATAGTTCATGCATGGTTTTTAGAGAAAAAGTTTGCCTTGCATCCCTGTCACAGTTGTGAAATCATGCTTAAACCAGGATTTTCCTCTGTCCTCTCATATAAATATCCAGAAGGCGTTATTCAAGTGTGAATGTAGTGCTAGGTGTTAAGTGAATATGGGATCAAATTTAGAGTTCGGCTGCATGCAACAGAAATCGTGTACAGCAGCTGTTAAACTCCCGACTGAACGCTGAAACCAAAAAACAAAACAAAGAAAAGACAAACAAGCACAAGAGCATCACAAAGACAAGAGTTAAAAATGTATTTTTTTCTGATTTATGTAACATGAATATCTTTTGTGAACCTATTTTAAAACAGACACTGGTCTGTGTTGTGCGTTATATGAATTGCATTGGGATTAAAAGATAATTTGTTATTTGTAGCCATCATGATGTGTGGTTTTAATCCATTAAAAGTGCAATTAGAAAGATTTTCACTGCCACAGAACAAATGACAACGCCAAATTTACGAGGTTTGAATGCGGTCGTTCATCAATACCAGTGAGTCAGCCATTACATTCAACACTCTCCGGCACATCCTGTTTCCCTCACCCTCATTTTAGCCACTCAGTTTAACAAAATCCATTTTAACAAAAAAGAAATTACAACATCCTGCCTGCCTCTATGGCGTGTAATGTTAGACAGCCAATCACAAACATTATTAGAGCTTGGTAGAAGCATGCTGCATGCTCATTGGTTCACTGACGCTGATGAAATTTACTCCTTAGGTATTGAAATTTGGTATTGAATGACGAGGCATTTTTCGATACTCGATACTAAGGAGGAAATTCGGTCAGTGCCAAAAAAGTATTGAATTCGGTACCCAGCCCTAGCTATGTGCTAACTATTTATCCATTAACTACATGTCATTTGGACCCAATTCATTTGATAACCTAATTGTCTTACAAACATTCGGCTTCATGAGTTATGTGAATGGCTGTTGAAGCTCCATTGTTCCCAAAATAGATCAAAAGTAATAGCAAACGCTTGTACTTAATTATACCTGATTCTAATGACCAGTTACATTTAAAATACAATATATTCCCTCTTTTATTATCACAGTAGCAACTGAGGTGAAGTTCTTGTTATTATGATTCTACCCAAAGACTACAGTCCTCCAGGCTAAAGAACATTTTGCCTCTCTGCGGCAAAAATCCATTCTGCACAGGCTCTCTGCGAGCACGACTTTCTGTTCCCTGTGAAGAAATCCTCTTTCCAGGAGGCATGTGGGGCTCGAGGCTGTCTCAAGGAAAGATGAGAGCCACCTATTGAAATTTACTTTGCAAAAAAACTGGTGTAGTCAAACTGACTAAAGCAAATATTAGGGAGTGATCGCCACACAGAGAGATCAGCGGTATATTCCTCTCACGCTGATGCAGAGTGGAGAAGAACAAATGAGAGTACTGTCTGCTAAGGTAAAACAGGCCATCTGGCTTTCTTCTGGCCACGGAGCTCAGCTCTGCCTGCAGTGAGTGTAAATGTCCCAGGCTCCCTTGCCGCCACCACATACTGGCAGCTAACTCCCGAGCCACCCCGCCTGCTAACAGGATTAGCCCCTGAGCTCCACTTGTTTCAACAAAGTTATCAAGTTTAAAAACACACAGTCTCTTGGTAGCTTTGTAACACCAAAGGACTGGTCCTCAACTATGACAGGTTAATTAATAGTCAAGTTTTGCACAGAATCCCTTGAGGCTTCCCTGTATTATGACAGTGAAAAAAAACATTTGCTGTAGAGATGATTTTATTAATAGTCTGCATTTGATGTGCTGGTGATCCAGCCACATGTTCACTCCATGTGAGAATCTAATAGATTTGAGGTCTTAACGGGTGGTAGCGCATGTTTAACTAAATAACGGCACATGGTGCATTACATTACCATATTGCATCATATTAGCCTTATTAACGTCTTATGAAATGTGCTGTAAGGTGAGAATTAACGTTTGTATAAAATACTAGAGGTGTAGATGAACAGTACAACATGTCTGCAATTTCTAAGATGTGTAATATTAAAGGGGAACTTTGTTTTTTCAACCTGGATGGGAACAACCATCTTTGAAACTGGTCCAGTGTTTAGCAAGCCAGTCGACAGTGGCGAAACAAGCTGCTGTTGCGTCTGACAACATTATGGAAAGGATCTCTACAGAGGTCGACCTTTTTGTTAAAGAGTGAGAATCTTTTAGTTTAACATGGAACAGGCCCAAAATTGCATCCAAACCCACCAGACTCCATTTAAATAGTACAGTTACAGTAATGTTATCGCTTTAAAACACACTTCATTCAATATCAAAAGCTGTCTTGGTTCGTCTTTTCACTGTTCCAACAATCACCTCTCTGGTTTGGTTGAAATAAACCCTTAACTCACCCGTTTCCATGTGAAAATATGCTGGCTCTATACACGCTATAAGTATTGTTTATTTAAATGGAGTCTGGTGAGTGGCGATTTCAGGGCTGTTTCTGGTTAAACAAAAAGGACCTTACTCTTTAACAAAAAGTTCTCGCTCTTTTGGATTATGGTCCTTTCTATAATGTAGTCAGACACTTACCCCGCATTCCCACCAACTGCGGAACGGTTGCGGATCGGCTCTGTGCGCCACCGTCCTTCTATACCCACCAGGTCCGGATTTGTTGCGGAACGGCTGCAGCCATGACTGACAGCTGAAGTCACGAGGACCCAAGAGATCTTGCGAATTCACATATGATCGCGCAATATAACAGGATGTAGTTTTTATAAACAGAACCACAAACACTGATGGGTTAACTGCAGAACTTTATAAAGCGTTCTCAGAACATTTGGCCCCATTTTTACTACAGGTTTTTATGGAGAGTATAGAGAATGATTCCCTTCCTCCTAGCCTTACTCAAGGGCTGGTCACATTGCTTCCCAAGCCTAGAAAAGATCCGCTCTTTATTGACAGCTGGAGACCCATTTGTCTGCTTAACAATGATTACAAAATTATGGCATCAATATTTGCCAGAAGAATTAGAGAAACTCTTGACACAATTATAGATGAGACACAATCAGGCTTTATGAGAAACAGGCATATCGCTAATAATATAAGACTAGTATTAGATATTCTTGACTACTCTGACTTAATATCTGAAGATAGCTTCATCCTCCTCTTAGACTTCTATAAGGCCTTTGATACAATAAAACACCAATTTATTTTTCTATCTTTAGAGAAATTTGGTTTTGGTTACTTTTTCCGCAAAGCAATTAAAACCTTATATGTTAACGGCAATAGCTCTATAAAACTGAAAAATGGAACTTCGCCTAGATTTAATCTGGAACGGGGTATTCGTCAGGGATGCCCGATTTCCCCTTATTTGTTTTTACTTTGTACACAAATTCTCACAACTTATGTATGTAATAGTGCTATACAAGGAATCTCTATTGCGGGCAGGGATATCATCATCAGTCAGCTTGCTGACGATACCACAATCTTAAAAAAAAAATGCAAGCCAGATACCTGTTACCATTCAAGTAATTAACCAGTTTTCAGAGGCCTCTGGTTTATGCCTAAATATTAATAAATGTGAGCTGTTGCCTTTAAAAGACTGTAATATACAAACTATTTGCCACATTCCGATCAAGAAAGAAGTTATACTTGGGTATTATTATCTCTAAAGATCAGAAAATGAGATGTCCGTTAAATTTCTCTCCAATCATTAAAACAACTCAGAACTGAACCAGTGGTTGCACAGGGACTCATCTCTAAAAGGCAGAGTGTTGCTCACCAAGGCTGAAGGGATATCCAGGCTTACATATGCAGCTCTCTCTTTACACTTGGATAGTAAAATCTGTAAAGACATTGATAGAATGCTTTTTGACTTCATCTGGAAAAATCGTATCCATTATATCAAAAACAGTGTTGTTATGAATAAATATGTTGCTAAATTTTTTGGACTTCAATACTCTAAATAATACCTTTAAGATTAATTGGGAAAGCATTTTCTTAAAAACCCCGTCTCGATTTGGAATTTTATTCCCCATTATATATTCTCTCGTTTTGGTGGTCTGGGCTTTATTTTGAATTGTAACTACAATGTAGACAAACTCCCTGTAAAACTGTCCACTTTTCACAAGCAGGTCCTCTTAGCTTGGTCTCTTATTTACAAGCATAATGTCTCACCTCACAGATATCTAATTTGGAATAACAGAGATATTTTATATAAGAACAAGTCATTTTATTTTGAGAATTGGGTACACAATCAGATTCTGCTGGTGGACCAGCTATTTAATGTAGAGGGGCGACTTTTCTCCTATAGAGAGTTTTTAGCAACATATAACATTCCAGTTACACCGAAAGAATTCGCAATTTTATTTGACGCCATTCCATCAGGCACAATCATGCTTTTTAAGTATACTGACAGACTTCCACCTACTTCTGCCTCCCTCCCCGATGTGGCTGAATCACTAGTTGGAAGAATCAGTTTTTCCCAACTTCCTCAAAATAATAAGAACATTCGTGCATTATTTCAGAAAGAAATTGTTTCTGTTCCAAATGTTACATTTTATTTGAACCGATTTGTAAATGACATTAATTGGAAAAAGGTTTGGATGATCCCTCACAGATACTTGATAGTAAACAAGGTGAAAGAAGTATCTTTCCGAATAATTCACAGATATTACCCTGCTAATCATTACATGTTTAAATTCAAAAGAGACATCAACACAAACTGTTCTTTTTATGAAGACCACCCAGAAACTGTTTTCACCTCTTTTGGCATTGCCTACACACCAGAACGTTTTGGCAGAACCTCAGCAGATTCATCATTGACCATATTTATAAAGACTTTAGCTTATTGTGGAAAGATGTTATTTTTTGCTTTTATAAAAGCCATAGTAAAGAAAAGATGTTAATTATAAATTTACTAATTCTTTTGGCAAAATTTCACATTCATAAGTGTAAATTCAGCTCTAAAAAACCTAGTTTTGTACTTTTTCTCCATGAAGCTGAACATTATATTAATCTGATTTCTCAAACAACAAAAAGGCTGTTAAAACTGTCAACATATGGTCCTCTTTCTCTTTGTAATGGCCTATAAGCTTCCCCTGGCAATCTTGTTTTATATTTTGTTTATATTTTTATTGTTGTATGTTATGTATGTTTTGGCTATTCACATGCGATTTGTACCCATTATTTGATATAAAAAAAAAAAAAAACAGAACCACAAACTTGACTTCAGGCCTGTCTCCGCCCATTGTGACGTTTTCAAGGTGTAGTGCAGGGAAATATTAGGCTCGTTCGAGATGAACTGTACCTCGCCTGTAAAGCGGACGAGAGCAGGCGGCAGCAGCAGGGGCGGTGACAAAAGTCTGCTGTCAAGTCGGACAGTTTCCAGCCATTTTCAGCAGCATTCAGGCTGAACAGGAAGTCACAGAAACACTGTGGTCCAATTCCGATTTAATAAAATCTTATCAGACCCATATATCAGCTTATACACAGTCTCCAGTTGTTTTTATTATGACAGAGTAGCTGTCAAAATTATCTACATGCGATCTGTTGCTGATTTTAATTAACAACAGACTGTAGATGATCTGTAATCTGAACAGATTTCGTCTCTCTGACTTCTAAACGTAACTCTCAGCCACACAACATGTGTTCTGTACAGAATACGTTTTTAAATCAGACAAATCACAGTTAAAATCCCTCCAATTCAAAATCAATAAAAAGTTTATATAAAACGCCATCATGTTGAGTCGATTCTGAACCAATCAGCTGTTAGATCAGCTGAGAGGCCGGCATTTCCCATCATGCCCTGGGTCCGCCTGGCTCTTGGTGGAGAGCAACTGTGGCGCCTGGCTCTAAAAACTGCGGCCGCATTGATCTCGTGAGGTTATCGTTGCCCACGTGTGCATGACGTCAGAACAAGTCGGGATCAAGTCGGACACAAATCTAACCGGCATGCATTGGGCGGCGATCGCCAGTGATCGATTCTGCGCAGATTGGCGTTACGTTGTTTTTCCGACTGCCAGCGTTCACATGGTCGGGATGTCGGGACGTTGTTCTTCTTCTTCTGTTACATTGGCGTTTGGCATAACAACTTGTTGCATGACTGTTGGCTGTAGCCTAGAGCATCAGGTGGGTGAAAACATGGAGGTCACAATAACAAAAGATTTGCTGCTGTTTTCTTATACGAGCATAGAAACAGCACATGGACAGGTGTTTGTTTGTGTTATCTGCAGGACAACGGACGGGAAAGGACACGGATAAGGTGTTTTTTTATACATAGGCCTATTTATGAATAATTTGACACGTTATGTCTGTTTCTTGGCAGAGGCATTTATCCACAATAAACAGTTTATTGTCACTGAACTATGTTCAGTGAACCAAAGTCGCCTCCATCAAACGTCAGTTATCAACAACGCGTCACCAACTGGAAAACTCGGTTAGCAAAATCCAGCCCGAGTCTCCCATCTCCGATTCCAACAGGAAGTGACGTGAATGATGACGTTTTCACACGGAAAAATGTTTTTCCAATGTCTATGAACGCAGCAATAGATCTGCCGGTGTATTTTATTTTGAAAATTAACCAGATGTTTTATTTTGTTTCTGTGCTCGACTTCCGGTCCCGTACAATCTGCTGTGTGCTGAATTGCTGCGGAGCTCTCCGGCGTCCGGCAAGAAGCTCTGCGTATCTGCTCCGGAAGGTCCCACCGGAGCTGGGACGAAGTCGGAACGCAGCCGTTCTGCAGTCAGTGGAAATACACACATTGACTTTAATGGAAACCTATTGACTTCGCAGTCATTCCGGAGCAGTTGGTGGAAATTGCGGGTTAGACTAACAACCTTGTCACTTGGGACACCAATGCATGGGAAAATAGGGTCCATGTTGAACCCCCCTCTTCCCCCGAAATTACCCTTTAAAATCTACACAAAATATCTCACGTCTCCGTTTGAGATGAAGCAAAACAAAATATGTTTCTGTATTATATAGAATATACAGTATATAAAACAAAACACCAAAAATAAACACAAAATATTCCCTTTATTTTTTTTTCTACCTTATGACTACACAGGGTCACTGATGTAGCTCTAAGAGGTATCTACATTTGCATTTAATTTACAGCTTACTTGGATGTCTTTATATTTACATGGTCAGAGAGAAGCGCTAAAAACACAGTGTTGAGAACAAACCAAAACTCAAAATGAGTCCAAAACTTTAGAAAAAGATAGTCTTCTGATGCAACAGTTCTCAGTGCAATATTCCACAATGCAAATATCCTTCATTCATATATTGTTGAACATACATGTTTTTTGGAGACAAAACGTCACTGAATCAACCAGCAGCAGAAACAAAAAATAACCATGTGCCGTTTGCTCTATCATTTGTACAGATTGAGACACTTCCTCACTCATGCTCCCACCAGCCCTACACACACAAACAAGTTCATATTTAGATGGAAAGAAATGATAAGAAATAGTGTGCAGCGGCTTGGCATAGTTCAAAAAGTACCAGGAGTCAAATCAATGTCATCATTTCCAAAATAGTCTTGATTCCTCTCGAGTTTTCCCATAATGACATTGTCGAATGAGCAGAATTGTCCTTTGCAGTCTCCACTGAGGAAGACATGGACATATGGGAGCTAGAATGTGTCCATGTGGGTTATTTCCAAGGTTAGCTTGTATAGACAACCTTTAGTCTGTAAACGGCAACTAGTACATCTGCAGGTCTAATGCCTTTCAGCTAGCCATGGGACCAAGCGATCCCTATTCCGGACAATGAAAGCACTTTCGATGCTGACCTGCGGGCAGCCCTTAGGGCAAAGGCAATTTGTATCTTTCATCCCACCCACAACACAATGCAGAGCCCATCTATCTCTGCAGCAAATATGTTAATGTTGTTTATATCACTGATGAGATTGGGTTTTATAACCATCTTTGTACCCTCACTTTTGAAAAATATTCTCATCCCAAGCTGTATGTGATTGGACATTGTGGTGAGGAATTGACTTAACCTCATTGATATCAAACACAGCCTTTCAATTGAGATCCGTAAAATATAGTCGGTCTAATAAAAACACAGTAACTGTTTTAACTAAACCACCTTTCATAGTTTATTCCATGTGTTGAAACACCCTTAAGTATTGTTCAAGTACAACAATTAACAATAAAAGGGACAATAGTTCACATTTCTTTTAAATTCACATTTGTTTTACTGTTAATTCATATAGCTATTTATAAAACAAAACTAAAATGTAATTCCAAACCATTCCTGTAAAATACCTTTTGTTTAATACAGACATTAATTCCACAGTATTTTCTTACAGGATTGGCTCTTCACTATTTTCTTAATCGAGTTGTTTGACCACAGTCAAATAAAAGGGAGCAGATAACAATTCAATGTTTTCCTTTTTTTTTTTCCCTTGGAAAATAAATTCCAGTTGAAAAATAAAATACACACAAAATAAAAAATAAAAGTGACCACATACCCCTGTTGTTGGCTTAACCATACAATTTAAGCTTGATTAAGCAGTTTTGTAGTTCATAAAGAAGGCCGTCAACATGCACAGTCAGGGTGCACTGAAGCCTTCCAGGCTAAAACCACAGATGAGCATCAATCCCCTTCTTAAAAAAAAAATATCACAAGACATCACACAAATGAAGGTGCTTTGACAAGTTCAGCTGGGGTTTTGATGAAGGTCTCTACCGCCAACAGAAATCTCTCTCATTATTTATGGATGACTGAGGGGCTATGAGGGTTTCAAGTATAAAAAAGAAGTGATTAAAAGAGAAGGAATCTCCTTGGCTGAGGCGCAGAAAAAGGCAGAATGGAGCAAGCTTGTGAATAACAATCTGCAAGTCTGGCAGCTTAGTGAGCCAGTGAACATAATGCATTAACAATACTCCTCTTGGATTTCTTTGAACAGAATCATCAACAGGAAAGAGGAAATGGAGTCACAAAAATAAGTTGCAGACATTGCAAATTTTCATCCTCTAGCAGCCGCACTTGGAGGGCAAAGACTGTTAAAGAATCTTCAAAAGGAGAAGGGCAATCGTCAATTAATACAGTGCAACCATGTTTTTTTTTAATTTTTTTGTTTTTTATATTTTTACAGTATATTAAAAACCAAGTTGAGCACAGTTAAAGAAAAAAAAAAAAAAAAAAAAAGTGGTCATGTACACAACTGTCTTTGGCAAGAAGTCCTACACGTGAGTCTGTCACTCCAGAGCCTCGTGTTCATGTCACCTGCGGCCCATTTCGCTCTGTCTCATGAAATGAATGTTGTTGACACTGTCTGCCAGCTCAGGGTACTGGTCCACTGAAACCACGTAGTATCCCTCGTAGCCCTGCACCTTACCTGAGCCCAGCAGCTGCTGCTTCTCTCCTTCAGTCCAGCTTCGTGAGCCCTCCTCTCCGTCCCTCAGTCTCTGGCGCTCCCGGGCCCAAGCCTGGGCGACAGATCTCTGCCGGGCCAGCTCCAACACACGAGCTTTCTCCTCATCCACACTGCTGCCGTAACGTGTATTCAAACACAGCGCGCCGAATTGGAGCTGGATGTCAGTAATGCGCCTAGTCCTGCCATTGAGAACAGTGTTAACCTGAGACACTGTCACATTGACGCCGGTCTCTAGCGTGCGCCGGCCCACCGTCATGCCAATGAGGGACAGGTCTCCCTCCACTGAGCCCAATTTGACAAAGTAGTGGGTGTCCATTCCAGCGATCGTGAAGTGGAGGGCTTCAAGGTAGAACGCGTCGTTCAGCACCGCAGCCATGCGCCGCCCGTCCTCATTGGCTAAGCTGATGATGTCGGTGCTGATGCGACCGTCTCGGATAGCAAATTTCACCCCCTTGCCGAAGATGGAGCCGCCGGAGGCAAAGATCTTCTTGTCCTCGGTCTGAGGACATCCGGCACTTTTGGCTCTGTAGATTTGGCCAAAGCGCTCCAGCTTCACAAAGGCCTTCAGCTGCCTCTGAACTTCACACTGAACGCCTAGCAAAGACTGCAAAACAAAGACAATGCTGTTTAGTCACACAGCCCCCGCAGCATCTACATGGACAGTTAAATATATACAGTATTTTGTTATATAGTTTTATACAGTTTGCTCTCTGAGCAAGAAATGGATTTAGACAATATCACCCAATCGTTTGCTTGAAGACATTCATTTACCCAAACCTCTGATTACCTCACACCTTGGCTTAACCTTAATCCTAGACTGCATGCGGAAGAGTCACCGTCGGCTTTCAGATGCGCACGTTTTTCAAAACTGAGATTTCTACCGCGTCATTTAGCCTTCAAACATTTTAAATTCAAATCTACGGTATGACTACATGTTAGGGGGGTCAAGATTCTACAACCCATGATTCAATTTGACTTTCGATTTTTTTCCCCAACAGTGTCGGCAATGCCACAATAAGAGCCACTTGATGGCAGAAGGGTACTTTGCAACGAGTTTGAGTTTCTGTAAATTACAAAGGGCAATTGAACGCACCATTACTTTAACGAGATGTACCTGAAGGCACCATGGAGTCCAGTCGGAGCCACATGCTTTACCATTGTTTGTTTACATAACTCAAGAGGAAGGCAAAATGTTGCCACACTGGTGACTTCAGGGAAGCAGGAAGATTTTAGCAGGCTACCGCTAAGCTAACGTTACCCTGTGTCTTTAGCTGCATGCTAAGGAGCCGGCAAGCTACGCATTACCCAAACCTGCTTTTGATATTGAAGTCTCATTTAAATTTAAAATCGTGACACCCGACCCTACTTCATATAGTATAGGCCATTCTTTTTTATGTTAACGTGTATGACTGAATGAAGATGAGTTGACACTATTTGTGGAATGTTTTAATTGTGTAATTAATGTGATCAACAACAAAAAAAGGATGATCTGAGTCTAACATACGCTGTAAAACATGCAGGAAAACAATAAAACAAAACCAAAAGTCTATAAGCATCCAATGCTAAAAAACAGAGTTTCTTAAGACCTAGTTTATCAAAGTTTAACCGAACATTATTTCGTGGAGGTCTTTTGCCATAGTCTGGAGTTAGAACGCCAATGGTGTCATCATATTCATCCAACAATACATTGAAAATTGTAAAAATAAAAGCTTACCGGTGGTAAAGAAAATCGATTAAACATCTTTAGTACATTATGTACTGTATATAAATAATGATGCAATTCCCATCCATTATCAATGCCATGATGCTTTGAAGCTGTGAATCTAGCACACATAGTCAAGGTAGAGGCAGAGGTGTTTGTCAGCAAATGGAAATCTCTCTGATCATTTGTGACAGGCATGATATTTCGAAAAAGGGTGAAATTACAGTCTTCTGACAGCCATGCTGTGCCAAATATGAAACAGGAATCGGTTGGTAACTTGTGTGTGTGTGTGTGTGTGTGTGTATGTATGTATATATATATATATATATATATATATATATATATATATATATATATATATATCATTCCTTAAGGGATCAAAGCTTTGTATAGATACCACATTCCCTTGAGCCCAAATTAATACTTTGTCCTAATACTATTTGACAAGAGACACTCCTTGGGAAGAAAGAGAGACGTTAAAATGAGGAGAGTGATATGAAATGGAAGCTGGCCAACACACAGCGAGACAGTTGCCTCAACGCGTAAGAGCAGCAACAAAAAGGCTCTCAAACACTGTACCTTCCTGCCATCGCCCAAGATAAGAGGCTGTGAGCGTCCCGAGGAGTCAACCACTCACATCCAAAGTCCTCCTGACAGTTTCTAATTCTGTCTCTCTGCTAGAGGGCGGCTACAGGCTGGGGGATTGGGTGGGGCTGAGGAGTTTGGAGCAGGCAGTGACCGCCATATCTGCCCGCTCTTTGACGTGACACCGCATCATATTGCTATTGATACTGCATGAAGAGTAAACATATGAGGGGGACAGCTTTGCTGTTGGGCTGTTGGCCTGCAGGGACACTTCACACCATGCCACTCCATGTTTGTTCACCGTGCCAACAGTGTGACCTGGTCAGCTGTCCCGGGGGGGGCAATGTCCTCCACTTTACTAAAACATCCTCCTGGGACACTCCCAGAGAGGCATCATTCACATAGTATGGGGTGCAATCAGCCTCCAGCACAACCCAGAATGAGAGATCAAGCCTAGTGCAGCACAAACCTCATCTGTCTGGCTCCTCACGGCATTTTTCAATCTGTGTGCGGATTCAGCAGCACGGCGAAATAGGAGCTTAAATGAAAAGAGATAGAAAGGCAGGCGTGCTCCTGTATGACATAAAATAAAATGCCAAGTGTACAGGATATATACGTGTAGTTTTAAAGCTCTATTCATGCTTCAAAGAACCCTTCATTTAATGACGCTGGTCTGGCCATCTGCAGTGAGGATCAACATAGCATTTACCAGCTCAGAGCACCGTTTTTGAAGCAGGAATTCTAGATAAGAATATCATGCCTCGGCTCATGCACAGACGTGGACTAATTATCTCAATCTCTCCATACATATTATTTACAGTATATACTCCAGAGTCGTGCTGAAGGAAGAGCTCCCTCACAAACATGAGTAAAACCTTAAAAACTATGGTAACGTTGCTATTTAAAGCATCAGTTAGATGATTTTTTAGAGATATTCCATTCTATCATGGGTTTAACTTGAATATATAGATGAAAGGCTGGGTTTGTAGATGTAAAAATAGCTTTTCATTATTACTCAAATGGACCTACTTCTATTGAGTGCTTCTGTGTGAAGCAAACACAAGAGTCATTTAATTTTAGGGTAATAGAAGTCCTATCAAGAGTGCTTCCACAGATTGATGAGGACTGATGGTAAATAAAAAGTAAGCAACCTGTCATCTTGGCTTTCTGTGGTGAGTTTATCCTCTGAAATAATGATGACTTTTATTTTCTCTCTGACCATCATACAGGGAGTAATTTCCTTCGCAATTAAACTTAAGTCATTTTGAAAAAAAGGTTAAAATTGCCTTTTGATAAATGGTTTCCTGGCATTTGAAAATGTTGATTGAATTGTGAGGTCTGAGGGGACGACGGATTAAGTCAGAATTGCAACTGTGTGTCTGTCTGAAAAAAGTGTGTTGCATTTTCTAGTTCTTTTTAATCTACACACCAGGGACGGACTGACAATCTGTGCGTTCGGGAAAAGTCCAGAACGGCCGTCCAACCGACAGCCTTAATATGAAACAAAAGTGAAATATGACTGACAAAATATTAAATAGGTTATTCAATGCTAATTCTTTAACACAAAGAAAAACATATTATATAATCAATAATAGCTAATAACCTATCTTTAAAATCATTTGTTTATTCAGGTTGAAGGTAGTTGCAGCACAAAAGATGACAGGGAAGTGCCAGGATGTCCCAGGATGCTCTACATCACAATATTTCAAACGACCCAAGTCAAAAAATTGTTCCAGGCTGTGGCCTGCTTACCACCCTCAGCAAAAGCAAAAGTTTTTAGATTAGATGTTTTGAAATTTCAAGTTTGTGTAATTTGGGGTTTCTGTAGCCAGTGACATTTCATTATTTATATTTTATTTTCAATGCAGATGTAATGGCGTTGTACATTATTGGTTTTTATTTGAAGGCTGAGGCTTCATTAATAAACACAACCTCAATTATCATCATTGGTTTTGAGCTGTTACTTGCTGTGATTATCTTGTCTGATAGACTATATTGTGGCATAGTATCAGGACATCATGGCTAGTGTCTGTCACGCACGGCTAGGGGCGAATGGCCGGATGATGGGCCTATTTGGGAGAAAGTCCAGGGCTGTTTTTCAGCCCCAGTCCGTCCCTGCTACACACTGACACTATTCCATCATATCTATTCTGAAACATTTGAAACGGAAAGATCTGAGTTGTCTTTAGATTCAATTACACGTTTCCTCTGTTGCAGCTCCTTTGTAGATTGGTACCTTGGGTGAGTTCAGAGATTCTCAGTGGAGAGTCAGGCACGAGCAGCAAGCAAGAGTCAGCCCTAGAAGGCTTTGACAGTAACCCTCCATAAGTGGACTATGTTAGATGTAGACATAACTGGGATTCCTACTGTTATGGTTTTACACTTCATGTATGACCTGTAAAATACCAGTGTGGATTCACAAGTGTTGTATTTCATGTGTCATTGACCACGGTATGCTGGAATGCTAGAGCAACACTGAGATTCCTTTCATGACTTTAAATGCATATAAAGCACATTAGCGCATATATTCACACGCTATTTTTGTAGACACACACTTGACAAAAAATAGTAATGAATAAAAAACAATGCGGGCTATACTGACACTAAAATTGGATGCATTTATTTTTAAAGTCGCACGCAGCAAAAATGAAATTGTTGAGGCTATTAAATGGAAAACATACCGTACATGTTTTTGCTTTTTATGTTTTATTTTAAATGCTTTAAATTCAATAGTAGATAGTATTACAGCACTGTATTCTCTGTTTTTTTATGCCTGGTGGGTGTGCCTGTTTATTATGGTTGGTTGGCCAGATCAGAAGTCACAGATTTAGATTGTATTGACAAAGTAGTGGGTGTAATAGACTGTATTGTACCATCCCAGCAGCTTTTTGGTTATACATATATATTTTTTTAAATCCACTGCAGCCAGAGTGTCACTCAACATGAGTTTGGCCTCCTGATGGGTGGCATTCACTCGACTGGCTGTAACCAAACCCCAGACAACAGTGGCCTCTTTAATAATTCAGCGGAGTTGGAGGCAACTTAAAAGGGCTGATAAACGCGGGAATTAGAGCATGTCTACTACTTCTCAGACCTTGGCTAACGGTGTAAGACTGAGATGAAATCAATGGCCAGTGGTGGAGGGAATGGAGAGTGCATTTCCCTAATGGCAGGACAATTACAAGAGCTGTTTAGCTTGACCCCATTCCTCAGGATGAGGACTCGGGGCAGGGACCCGGCTCACTGGGCTGTGTTTTGGCCTGATAGCTGGCAGCTCCTCTGGGACTGTGGCTACGCAGAGCATGTCTATTTGCTAATGATGCTGGAAAAGGAGGTTGAGCAGAGTTGAAGAAGGTGATTGGTGTTGAGGTGAATGGGGGATGGATAGGCGAGAGTGACAGGTTTACCTTCGTGCTATCCCACTCCTGCGTCTTGATCTGGGTTCGGACTAACTCGTAGGATGGCTCCATGGCCTCGGTGCTGGGTTTGCGATAGCCAGGGATGACGTTGTACAGCTGGAAGCCGAAGGTCACCAACCAGCTGTTCACATCTGCAGGGTAGGGATCAAAACAGTGAAATAGTGATTTACGGTAACACTTTAAAATAACCATCATTAATAAAGGGTAAATTGATGGTTAATTGAACTTTAGTTAATAGTTATTCTATTGTTTAACAAACAATACATGATGATTTATAATGTTTACTATATTACTATATTATGGCTTTTATAAAAATGCAACTAGTTAATGATCAATAAGTGGTTTATAAAGCATCAAGTAACATGAATTGGGCCCCATCAAATCTTTTTTGCTGGTCTATAAAAGAGATGAGTGTGCAGTGATAATATCTATATAAATAATGTTTATAGATGTTTTACAGATTATTTATTAACCATTAGTCTATAGCCACGACGTTCCACTTCCGGGATTGCTCCGTTGCCACCGGAAATTCTGCCGGATGTCCCTCTTTTTCGGCCGGATGTCCGTTACCTTGGGCTTTCTTTGTGTTGTAATTTTAAACTCCGGTGGATTTCTGAGGACTATAGTTAACTGCTCCTCAGATCTCTGCAGGGTAAATCCAGACAGCTAGCTAGACTATCTGTCCAATCTCAGTTTTCTGTTGCTAATGCTATGTGGACTAGCCAGACCCTCCTCCGCAGCGCTGTGGAGGAGGGTCTGGCAGACTAATTAACCATTAACACGGTATTATAATCATCAGTTGCAACTTCATAATAGCCGTCCAAATTATGTTTATTGACGGTTTACGGTGACGTTTTTTTTTTTTTTAAGATTGTTTTTTGGGGCATTTTAGGCCTTTAATTTCACAGGACAGATGAAGACATGAAAGGGGAGAGAGAGGGGGAGTGACATGCAGCAAAGGGCCGCGGGTCGGAGTCGAACCCCTGGCCGCTGCGTCGAGGAGTAATCCTCTCTATATGTGCGCCTGCTCTACCAACTGAGCTAACCCGGCCACTACAAACGGTTTCTTAATGATTTACAAATCATTTGTTAATCATTAACAAATACTTAATATAATATATAAAATGTTATGTGTGCAACAATAAAATGTTAAAACAACATAGATTGTAGTGTTATTATTAATTAGTTGACATTAATTATCATTTCATTGTTTGTTAACAGTTAAAAAAAAAATGAACTAAAGTTTAATTAACTATAAATGTACCATTTATTTGTAAGTGTTAACTGAGTCACGCATGCTGTCATCTTAATAGACATGTCATTTCTGGCTCCAGAGAAACCATTAAAAAAAAAAAGTGCTAGGAATTGATTTGTTCAATTTAACAGTTGCCGTTCTGCAGTCAAGTGGCTGTCTCCTTGAAATACTCATCACTCGGTCTGAGCACTTGATTTGTTTGTGAAAGTGGACAGGCTATAATAAACACTCGAGATGGTGACAATGATTCATGTCCACTCCTGCAGGTGCCACACTAATGACACACAGCTGGATCCCAGAAAAGCCAAGTGGCATCTGAGAGTGTCTGCTGTGCTGATAATTATATACACTGTAATTTCAAAGCAACTCAGACTTCAACACGAGATATTTTGAAGGCTCAGCGGGTTCTTCGGCAATACTTTTTTTTTTCTAATGACATGCTGAGGAAAGTGACGTCTCTGGGATTCAAATCCATGCCATCACGATAATATGGTTCATCTAATAGCAGCCACCAGCGCTGCGGTTATAGGTGCTGCTGTCATCTCCTGTGATAAGTTGTCATTAATTCTGAATATCACGGAGAAGGCTACAGACATGACTGGAAGCAAAGCCTGTTAAATCTGAGCCATTTGTTTCTTGGCCCTTTCAACCTGTTTGTTATGGACAGCGGAATCATCGCTGTGACACTTGGGGGGTAAGTTTGTGACAGATTGGCACTGCTACATTGTGGCACCTGACAAAGCTTTTTTTAAATAAGAATTTGTTTGAGGACAATGAAAGGAGCCTGATAATTTAGTGAAAGGAATGGAAATGTCAGTGCCATCAATCACACTTGAGGCAGACCCACTACAGTATATCTAACAGACTGCTTAGCATTCAAATGCCAGTCAGCCCCTAATGGTGGACTGTGAAGCTGAACGCCTTTCTGTTTGGCAGGTGGCTAAATGGCTTTGTTACACAGAAAGAAGTAGAGGCTTAGTTTCTACCTGGACAAAAAGTGACTGTTTTTCCTCTCAGTATTGTAAATTGAAGGATAAATGGTATAAAATGAATTATTTGATAGCCACCACACAAATTATCAAGTAAATGCAATGCAGAATGAACATAGAGAATTAAATATCCCATTTGTGAATGAGATCCTGGCTTAGGCCGATTGTTATAACCACAGAGTATTCACTGAGTATCCTTAACAATGTTGTTTTCCTTCCAGCCAAAGAGACGTTGATACAACCGGCCCTGGCTAAGGTTTGTATGGATCCATTGTGCTCGCCTTCTCCACTGGGGTGCTTTCACTTCCATTTTACCTCCTCCTTACCATAAAGCTTCCCAAAATGATGTGCTATTTCTGGAAAGGGACCTGAGTGTTCAACAACAGAGGGGGCTTTGCCATACAGCATGGTTCCCTTTGAGCACTTTCAAAACGATAGCCACTGGGCACACGCACAAATACGTACGTACGCATGCACAAACACACGCGCACATGCACACAAACATGCACGCCAGAGCAGAAAAACATCCTTAGTGTCCCTGTGAGGAAGTTCTTAAAAGCCTCTCTAACACTGCTTTTCAATTTAATTTTGGCACTGTCTGTTCTTTCATTTGGGGCTTGTTATTTAGAATAAAAATAGACAAAATTGGACAAATAAACCTGAAATAAGTATTGTTTGTTAAACTGCAAGCAATAACAGTTTTACGCTTTCAGATGATGACAGCTGTGGATTTAGAAGTTTCTATGGATTTTTTGGAAACTTTATAACAAGTTAACTTTTTTGCCATGACTCTGGGCTAAAACTGGAATCCAATCCTCTGTTAAGGAGGGTTAGGGGGATATGTGTGGAGTTTTCATGAAAAAAAAAACAAAAAAACTCATCTCTGCAAAACATAAGTCTGTTAAAGTGAACTTACCGGTCATGTAGCACTTTATCTCCTCGTTGTTGCTGAGAGGATTGTTATTCTTGAACATGTACAAGTTGAACGGCACAATGTGGTTGCTGTTGAGACGTTTCCAGACATCATGGTTAGGCGTTGTCCAGCGGCCGGCAAGGACATCGTAGTCCCGTCTTCCCATGTGGACCAGTCTACTGAGAGGCTCGTACAGGCCTCCTTGGTAGCCGATGACGAGCTGGAAGCTGGGGTTGGTGTCAAGGTAAACCTCTCCGAATGCTGTATGGAGCACCTGCTTGATCATGAGGCCGGAGCCACTGAACACAGCCAGAGGGGTGCCTATGTTATCGCAGGCCACGTAAAACTCATCCCCGCTGCTTAGCTCCATGGCAAACAAGTGTCCCTGTAAGTCATAGTACAGTGACGCGATCTCAGAGCTGGAGTGATTGTACATGTGGGTGACCCGAGTGGGGCTGGATAAGTCAGCATAGAAGAACTGCAGGTGGTGGCCCGTGCTGCTTCTGCTGGACACCCTCCTGCCCAGGCCATCATAACGGTATTTGATGTTCCAACCGCTAACTCTGTTGTACACCTTAACCAGCAGGCCCGCCGAGTTGTACTCAAAGTAGTCGTTCCCTCGCTGCTTGAGGAAACCGTCCTCATCCATTCTGTACTGGGCATCTCCCAAACGGGTGATGCGGTCTCTGATATCATAGCGGAGGGGCGTGAGGCGTGCGCTGTTTCCAGGGCTGAGGAGGTGCAAGTTACCGTTCAGGTCATAGCTGTACCTCCACAGAGGCTTGTCGTTGATGGAGACCACCTGGAGTTGACCGTCGGCGTCGTACTCGTATGTATAGCGGGTGGTGTTGGCGTAAGGCCCAACCTTTAGCTCCTTGGCCACCACTCGTCCCATGTTGTCATACTGCACCATCATCCAGTACATGAGCGAGCGAAAGATCTCATACTGGACCTCCTTCACCCGGCCATAAGCATCAAAGTGTTTGGTGTGGGTCATCACGGCTGTGGTAATGATTTGATTTATGTCGTAATAGATGACACCAAATTTGCCAAACTGCTCCGTTTTGCCCGACACGTCATCGTAGCGATACAAGTCGATTGGCAGCGGCGTTTCGTTGATGACAGCCTGCATGCTGGTGACGCGGAAACTGTTGTCGTAGACGTAGTCAAATCTGGCGTTGACCATGCCCTCTTCGCTGAATCTGAAAATCTGTCTGTCAATCAGCGGGCCGATCTGACGGTAGCGAATAGTGCAGGTAAAGCCCTCACTCTGCAGGTTGACGGTCTTCAGCATGCCTGCCACTTCATCGTAGGAGAAACCGATGCGCGTGGTGTCATAGAGGATCTCCAGCAGCTTGGCAAGCTTGCCGTATTTGTAGATGACCCTGCGGCCTGTGCCCAGGTAGGTGGTCTGCAGCAAGTGGCCCTCCTCACTGTAGTCCTGCAGCACTGAAGCATTACCTTCAGGGGGCTGGTAGGTGTTCCTGTAGTAGCCAATGGAGCGGGACGTCTCTAGGGTCTGCCGTGCCACGTTGGGCATGGTGACCGAGGATAGTCGGTCGTTTTTGTCAAATTCAAAGATATACTGCCTCTGGCTGTAGAGCAGCAGTACCATGGACTGTAAAGAGAGGAGAAAACAATCAGATTATTCTTAGAGTAATTTAAAGACAGTAAAAGATTCATTATATTTGCTTTTTGGATAAACACAATATCACAAAATAAGACAAGATTCAAACTAAAATAGGATATGATTTAAAATATAGCCATTCATCTATGTCTAGCACCAGTAATTACAATTACATGAACATTTACGAATATAAAAATTATATATCATATAAAATGTAAAAAGAAAAACTTTACTTTGAATCTATTCCCTTACATTATATTGTGTACTTACACTACACTAAGTGTAGGTTGGGAATGTACAAGACACTGTGCTGGTATACCACAAAAGCACAAGCAAAATGTCAATAGCGAAAACACATTATGCATGCAAGTCTGATTTAGACAAATGCAATTCCCATCCTGAAAGTGGAACTGCTGATATTTTTCTGACATTAAGACATCCTTAAGAGATGATTTCACAAACCGACTCCTTCGGCAAATCAGAAAATTCCAATTTGCGCCTTTCTTGGACCGATAAATGATGTCTAGAAGTCAGTTAAAAGGCTGTCACAACAGGCTATTAACAAGGTGTTTGTCTGCCATTTTCACATAAAACGTCTAAGCTGGACAACTGCAGCTCTTCACCTCCTCCCCCAAACAGTCTTTCCTTCAATTAGTGAGTAGAAGGTGACATTTCACTCTGTTCTTCTCATCAGAGCTATTTCAGGTAGAGCTTTGCTGTCAGACCCTGGTTACAAAGTATAACGTCTGCGGTGCACCAGACAGGTTTTAATTACATTTCTGCTGATATCTGTGCTGGAGCCTGATAATGCAGCACAAACACTGCTGGAGTATTACAAGTTAACTTTTAACTCCAGTCTAAAATCTCCCGTCAAGGTTCTTACACAAATACAGCTTCAGAATTTTTCAGTACAACATGTCCCTACCGTCTTATGTTGAATTTAAAAAAAATCTTTAAACCATTTAATCACCATTGCAGCGCCAACAATTCCTACCTTCTCGAGGTAAGTGTAGCTCCACGATTTCCCATCAGCAAATATCTGCGAGGTGATTCTGCCGTTCTGGTCATACTCCATGCGTACAGACATGGTACCTCTTTGGATACCTGCCACGTGGCCTCCGGGAGAATAGGTGACATTGACTCCGTTCAGGCGACTGCTTGGCGCCCACAGAGTGGGCCGGCCGGCGTGGTCGTAGTGGATCCGTAGCGTAAACTTCCTGTGGTCGTCGTAGACCTTTTCAGTCCTGGTGATTCGATCAAAGTCCAATGACAGCAAGTTCCTGTTGTGAACCTATAGGAGAGAAACATTTCATTTTGACCACAGCAATTCCACAAAGAAAGAGATAAATAAAAAGGAATAAACATGTTTGGAAGTTTGAAAAGACTGAGAGGAATTGGTGCACTGCTCTTCTGTGCTTTAATCACAACGTGATTATTTTATATTCTTCTTTTCATAGCTTTAAATTACAAGAGGGGAGCTGTATCACAGGACTGCAGGAGCCATTAAAGTGATGAAATTATAAGAATTACCATATTTCTTTGTTTTTGCAAAAAAGTCAGTGGAGTCTTAGTTAGAGTATGCCTATTCATGCAAGAAACATTAGAGCCACACTGATCATTAAATTCATTTTCACTGCTTACTAAGAAGAATTACTAGGCGCAGATGACTCATTTTATTTAGCCATTTCCGTAAATTGGGAAAGAGGAGAAAAAAATCAATTATTCCCCTGTGTGACTCAGAACATTGTTTCAATGACACTTCACATTGTTTGGCTCTTTTGAATGTATGAGGCTGCACACAGTGACCCTTGGCTTCACTGTGATCAGAGCAGAAAAGACGGTGCTCTGAATAGTGTAATCCTTAAAGGTCCCATGACATGGTGCTCTTTGGATGCTTTTATATAGACCTTAGTGGTCCCCTAATACCGTATCTGAAGTCTTTTATATAGACCTTAGTGGTCCCCTAATACTGTATCTGAAGTCTGTTTTCTATAGGCCTTAGTGGTCCCCTAATATTGTATCTGAAGTCTCTTTTATATAGACCTTAGTGGTCCCCTAATACTGTATCTGAAGTCTCTTTTATCTAGGTCTTAGTGGTTCCCTAATACTGTATCTGAAGTCTCTTTTATATAGGCCTTAGTGGTCCCCTAATACTGTATCTGAAGTCTCTTTTATATAGGCCTAAGTGATCCCCTAATACTGTATCTGAAGTCTCTTTTATATAGACCTTAGTGGTCCCCTAATACTGTATCTGAAGTCTCTTTTATATAGACCTTAGTGGTCCCCTAATACTGTATCTGAAGTCTCTTTTATATAGACCTTAGTGGTCTCCTAATACTGTATCTGAAGTCTCTTTCCCAAAATTCAGCCTTGGTGCAGAATTACAGGCACTAGAGCCAGTCCCACAATGAGCTTCACTTAGGATGTGCCATTTCTGTGTCTGTAGCTAGGAGGAGGAGAGGGGGGGGGGGGGGGGGGGCAAGGTGGAGGGTGGGGGTGTGGCCTTGACCAACCGTCACTTTGCTCATTTGAAAGCCATGATGTGTCTCTCTTTCTCATGGGCGGGCAAAGCAGAGAAAGGGGAGGTAACCTTTCCCCTTATGACATCATAAGGAGCAAGATTCCAGATCGGCCCATCTGAGCTTTCATTTTCTCAAAGGCAGAGCAGGAGACCCAGGGCTCGGTTTACACCTATCACCATTTCTAGCTACTGGGGGACCATAGGTAGACTGGGGGAACGCATATTAATGTTAAAAAACCCTAAGAAAGTGAAACTTTCATGCCATGGGACCTTTAAAAACCATGTCCAGGTCAGCACAGAGATGAATCCACTGCCAGGCTTTATCTAGGAGGCCACTCCGGTGCTGCAGCCAAAAAACATTACCAACAGCCCTACCACGTAACGTTTTTCAGTGAGCCGCGTCATAAGCAGAAACTACAGTGAAACTACATGTGGTCACTAGGGCTGTCCCGAATACCATTTTATGTGCGTTGATTGATTGATTGATTTTATTTGACCGTTTCGTTATAAGATACGATACAGCTTTGCACCATACATTAAAAAAAACAAAGAAAGCCCTGGGGCTTATTTCCATTGTGGCTTTGAAGCTTTGATATGAATCAACATTTCTCCGTTCTCGGCTGAAATGGATGAAATAATGCTGCATAAATTAGGCTGCGGCTAGCGGCATATACATTTCTTCAGGGTTCATTTTATTTTATTTTTTTGAGGATTCGGATATTACAGTATTGAAGGAAAAAGAAAACACCAAATAAACCCAACAAACGAATATCCGAATAGTCAAATATTTGGGTCCAGCACTAGTGGTCATAGAAGTCTCTGGCATTTATTAGAACTAACCCCCCCTGATTCTGTCTGTATCAGAACAGGGCTTCCAAAAATGTTAAAAGCTACAGTCAACTCCTGAAAGCAACTGAAAGTGATATTTATGATGTGTTTTTCTTAAGGTACATAGTTTCTCTTCAGATGTACCACTGTGTGGCTGGGTAAAATATTTGGCAAAGCTTAAAAAACATCTTAGCTCAGAAAGCTACTTCTGGCTACTTTCCAGACGCATGGCACATAGCTGGTCGCAGGGGGCTTGCTGCAAAAGCCTTCCTTTTTCAATCTCACATTGAGAAAAGCATGCTTAGGTCTCTCATCTGTGAAGGGACAATTACACAAGAGGCAATTAAAGTCACTGGTACCTAATTGAGAGGATTACTTTACACTTAAAGCACCAGATTCCTGAGGGGCATGATTACATGAAGGTTTGGAGTGGCACATGCAATTTGAGCCCCAAGAGTGACAGGGGGTGGGGCTCGGAGATCGGAATAAGAACAAGGAAGAAGGGGGGGGGGGGGGGGCACATTTGTTATCTCCTCTTTTACTTTAACTTACTGTCATAACAAATGTCCGACTGCGCTGAGAGTAGTGAAATTACTACAACCTTGCCATTGTCATTTGTAAAACTACCTAGGTTCTTAAAGATAAGTGACTGGATATCAAAGACTAACCCTAACCCCCTCCCGCTCCCCCTCCAGCATTTCCCCAAAACCCTGGAAGCACTGTCTCAGACTCTTTCATAGGCAGCACAGGCCTGCTGTCCGTTCAAAAAGATTGTATTGAGATTGCTTCCAACAGGAAATAAGGTATACGAAAGAGAGAGAGTTCTTCGTGCCAGGATCTCTTTCACCAAAGACTCAACAGGGTGGAAAAAACCTCTCACAGCAGAGATTCAAGGATCCCATGAGAATGGAAACCCATTCAAGGGGAATTATTTTAAATTGGACAATGCCTCTAAAAGGAAATTCTCAAAGAAAGTAGATGTGTGGAAACAGAAGAGAGACTACTACATTACATTAGACTTAAAATGTTACATTTTAAACTGTCTTAACATTAAACATTACAGCAACATCTGATCTCTCAATCGATATCAGTGGCGTGTGTGTGTCAAATGACAATATCAATCTGTTTGACAAGGGAAAATGTCTTTTCTTGTGTTCAACAATTACTTTTCACAATTACTTTTCTTCAATGACATCAGTTATGTTTATTATCACATTGCAATCAAAGAAATATTCTGTCTTTTTCATTTTCCAACTCGTATCTCTTTTGAACCCTACATTATACAGGAAGACACTCTGATGACACTAAAATGCTAATACAGAGATATCAGCTTTATCTCGGTTTTAAATTCCACATCGAAGGGGTTTAGGATTCTTGTTATGGCGGAGTGGCAGCCACAAGGGTTCTCCCTTTACTGCACATTTACAAACTACTCAATCTGAGAGGAGGGTTTGATTCTATGGGAAGAAACAGAGCCACTTTGCCTCGGCATCATAAATTATCAACGTTGTCGGTGGCTGGGAGGGACTAGCTCGAGTGGCACGTGCCGTTGTGGAAGGGGACGACCATCAATGGCCCTTTTAGCCTCAAGACATGAAAAGTGCAATACAACAAAGACATGCACATTACATGTCATTTACCTGACGCTTTTATCCAAAGTGACTTACAATTGCTATATATATATATATATATAAGAGGTCACACACCTCTGGAGCTACTAGGGGTTAAGTGTCTTGCTCAGGGACACATTGGTTGATGTATCGCAGTGGGATTCAAAACCAGGTCTCCCACACCAAAGTCATGTGACATATCCACTGCGCCATCACCACGAAGGTGTAACTCAACACAACCCAAACACTTTAGCTTTTTCTCCGTCGTCTTCGCTCATTCCTAGCTAGGGCCGGGTACTGAATTCAATACTTTTTAGGCACCGACCGCATTGCTTCCTTAGTATCGAGTATCCAAAAATGCCTCGTCATTCAATACCTAATTTCAATACCTCTCCGTCAGTGAGCCAATAAGAATGTAGCATGCTTCTACCAAGATCTAATCATGTTTGTGATTGGCTGTCTAACGTTACATGTCGTAGAGACACGCAGGGAAAACTCTACGTTACACAGAGAGAAAGGACTCACATAGTAGGAGCTGAAAAATAAATAAATGGATTTGTGCCATAATGTGTAATGTTGTAAGTCTTTTGTTGTTTAAATGGATTTTACAAAATTGGTATCTAAAAAAGTATCGTTTAGGAACCGGTAACAACATCACGGTATTGGTATTGGAATATGTTTAACGATACCCAGCCCTAAACCTAGCACAAATGCCTCCCTTGTTCTTTCTGTCATGCATCCCTGTGTTTTGAGACCCCCCCCCCCTCCCACCCACACTCTGCCACACACTCATCCAGCCACCCACGTAATATCACTTGACATGCCACTCAAGGTCGCTCAATGATTCCAGCTCTGTTCTTGCCATTAGGCTGCTCCCATTTCCTATCTCACCCCCCGGGGCCATTGTCTGTAACATACATTAGAAGCTTTCGCTACCAAAGGGGACGACGGGAGCCATTAAATGATCAGCCAATGACAGACAAAGTGGCACCTCCCCATTAGCCGTGTCGCCTCCCAGAGAATGTGGAAGGCAGCTTAACCAAAGTTTTTTTTATCTGCCGTACGAAGCTAAGAAAAACAATACAAGCCAATCAAGCAGGATCCATTCCTTTGTATAGGTGCTCCCTGTGTTAATAGTCATTTCCAGTGGGTAATACAAGATGCTTAATGGTCGGTCTAACACTGGGTGTTTATCTCATTATGAAAAGGGACCTGTTTATATTCTGTGTGTAATTCTGTCAGCTATGCAAGGTTAGCTTGCTGAGGCCATTTAGCCGGTCATTTATCTCTCTGAATTTTAACCACAAGTATTTTACAGACTTCTCCAGCCATAATACGAAGAGTGTGGGCTGTGTTGGTCCTCTTCCTCGTAGCGAGTCAGGTAATACATTTCTGTTAACTATCATGTGTGCAAGAACACATTTCCCCGAAGCTATACCCATACGTAACATAACTGCTCCTATTGTGATGAAAGCGTTGGTCAAGTTTTTCCTCTTTGTTTGGGTTGCCTAAGGTTATTCAAATTGACCAAGGTTCAAACTTCACCGCACTTGGCTCAGATTCTCAAAGCAGCTTAAAATAGGTCACGTTCACTCGAGTTATTAGACACTCAAGTCAATGATAAATGCGTACTGCTTGCAGTTTAAACAACACTGGGATGATGGCGTTCATTTGATGCCGTTTACAGCAAGAGACGTTGCTCAGGAATCCTTGGGGTTAGGTTTCTCTCAAACGACTTTCCCTCATTCTGTGGGTGGCCCGTTGAAGCTGTTAAAAGAAAAACGGCTGGGTGAAGCTGAGCCCCAGACTTTGCTGGACAATGCGTGTTGTTTTCATTTTAAGCTGCGTTGTTTGTGAGTTAGCGAAGGTTAAGAAAGTAGGTTAAGTGACCGTGATTATCTTATTGCTACTCCAGACCGTAATCACATGTGAATAGGCTGTAAAATCTTGTAAATGTCTGATAAATCTGACCGGTTTTGCATTTTCTTTCAGAATAAAATGCAACAAAAACATTATGATTTAGCACATTGGTAGCTGATGCTTTGTCACTGTTGTAATGTTGCTGATATATATATATATATATATATATATATATATATATATATATATATATATATATATATATATATATATATATACACACATTTTTTTTTTCTCCTCTCTTGTAAAAAATAAGTAAAAATAATAGTCACTAATTTAGGGTGGGGGTGTTACGCGCTCCCCGCCCTGCTCTCTTTTTCCTCTCTGTTCATCTCAGGTGTTCCTGATTCCTGATTGTCAGTGTGGCCCCGCCCCTGTATATAAGGAAGGCTGGGAGACAGGGATCGGGTCTCTGAGACTGAAGCAGCTCTGATCACTGTTGTCTTCTTTTGTGTTTTATTGCTTTGAGGATGGAGGTCTGGTAGTCTAGTTTTCGTGGATTTGTTTCCGTTAGAGCGTTTTCAACATGAAAGTCCGGACCAAGGTTCATGTATACGTGACAAAACTACATCCTGCCGTCATCACATACGTGAGCTGCGTCTCTTGATACTTATGATTGATTGGTTTGTAGACAGGCTTCCCCCGTCCTCTCGTATCCTCTCTCTGTGTCGGAGTTTTTTCATCTGACTGCTGCTCTCCCTACTGCCGCGGCTCTTTTTGTTTTGTTGTGATGTTGAGAAGCAAGACACAGGAACTTTCTGGAGAATTTATTCAGAGACAAACGGAAACCTACACTGTACATTTACTACCACTTGACAAATAAACTGCTGATGTATTCTCTGCTCTGATAGCCGACAGCTGTCTGCTCTGAGCGCATTCACCGTCACACTCTCTCTCATGTAGCCCTAAGCACTCAGCTATTCCTTAAAAGGAGCTTCTCCGGTCTTGTAACACAAGCAGAGCCTGCCAGAGCTTCTTGTATTTGGTCTGAAAGTCCGAACCATCCAAAAAATGCTTTCACACTATAAACGAACCAGACCATGGACCGAGACCACCTCTTTTTAATCGGACCAAAATTTGGTCCAGGGGAGGTTCTGACGGCCCTTGATGGGTTGGCTCAGGCTTCTTCCCTAATTTTGTTCTTTTTGGCCAGACCTCCAGACTCCCATAGTTTTGGTTTAATTAATAATAGTTAAGTTGTGAATAAACTTTAATTTACTTTAACTAATCCTCGGGTTTGGTGTTCTTCGATATGTTGACGGTCACATTTAAGTTGTTTGTTGTGCTGTGGCCATAACATACGGCCACAGCAAACACTTAATTAACTCTTAATTAATTTACTCTACTGAGCTCATATTCAGACCCAAAGAATTGGGGAATTTAATTATATTGCCAATAATCTTCTGCTCTGTGTTAGAGATTGCAAGATAAATGATTGCAAAAGGTTGAGCCAGGTTAAATACTTTTTCAAAATGATCCTGCGTTTCGGACCCCGCTGTGCCAAGAAAGTGGTCTCTGTCAGTCACGGCTAAATTGCACAGTTAGTGGAGTCATGCTAAGGAGGTAGCTGAAATTCAATGCCATTTTGAGCAAGATAGAAATTGTTCTCACTCCCAACCGGTCTTTTTTAAGGGTGTGTGAGCATGAGTCACTCTTAGCAAGCTGCCGTACTTACCCTTAATCTGCGGCCATACACAGTGACCTGGCCACGAGCTTGCTCCTTCCTCTGTCTCCACTCCACCAGGTTCAGGCCATTGTCGATGGCCAGAGTTACGTTCCTCTTGCTGACTGTGGGGTTGACTGTGCCGGCCAACGAGTGGGGCTCGGTGTGCAGGGACACCTCCATACCGTTGGCCAACACTAGCCGCAGCGAGCCATCCAGACCAATGAAATAGCTGTTCCGAACTTGATCTGAGGATGTAGAGGGGGACACAGGGCAAAACGCTTATGGTTAGGATTAGAAGAAAAGAAACAATCAGAGCTTCTTGTAGGACTAAGGTTACCTTCACACCTGAGCGGTTTGGTCTGTTGTAACCGAACTCTGAAACGCGTCGTCAAGTAGTCCGGTTCGTTTGGGGTGGTGTGAAAGCTCATTTGAAACAAACAACAAACTCTGGTCTACTTAGGGTCTTTTCACACCTATAGTTTTTTTGCTTTGGTCCAAATCTGTTGATGAGTTTGTAAACTTGGAGTGACTTCCCCTTGGTTCGGTTTGGTTTTACACCTAGAAAAATCCAAGCCTACCAAAATGCGTCATTACAAACCAAGCAATAACGTTCACTCCGCTTATTGGTCGGATGTGGATCTGGGGCAGGAGCAAGAAAGTAAATACAGGAAGAAGGTCCTGTGTTCTGGACTAGTGCACATTTCTTGCATCTCCATGGTCAAACCAGCTCATTTCATTTAAATAATCAGACATTGTCTGCTCTGGTCACAGAGACTTTGCTCTGCTGGTGTCTGTCCCTCAGTTTAGCGGCGGCTGCTGCTTTGACCACGGAGATGCGAGTGACGGACGGCGAGCTTGACCGCAGTCTATTTCTGTGAGAGAAACACTGCAAGCTGCTGCAGTTTGCTGCTCTGCTGCAGATTGCAAAGCACACCTGACTACAGGAGACAGTGGCTCAGACTTGTGGAGTACACATTAGGATTGGGCATTGAGAACCAGTTCCTACCTGGAATCATTTTAAAAATTACAATGGAATGTTTTTTTTTTTTTTAACTGGAATCATTTGGAAAATGTTCAACTTTCAGGCGCTTGTTGTGTTGCAGCGATTGAGCACGGTAAGCGGTGCTCTAAAGTGTGGCTTTATTTTACGTTGACAAAGCCTGGTAAAACTGTAAATCACCATTGAATCAAAATAAAATTGGCCTCGTATCTGTGATTTAAACATGTGCTCCGTTTCAACTCCACGCCTCAAAGAATCAGAATCGATAAGAACCGGAATCGAAAGGAAGAATCAGAATTGTTCAAATCAAAACGATGCCCAACCCTAGTACACATACAGTAGATGGTGCGGTTCTTGGTCGGTTCACGGTCTCACCACAAACGAACCGCTCCAAAGTTAGTTTGAAAGTGTACCGAGACCACCTCATCAAGCAGGTCTCGGTACGCTCGTTTGGTCCGCTTTTTGGTGCGTACCCGAGTGCGACTGCCGCACTCACCTGCCCAAACGAACCGCACCAAGGGGGAAAACCAACTCTAGTACCCTTCAACCAAACTTAACAAGGCAGGTGTGAAAGCGCCCTTACAAACGGGGGTCTCGGTTTGCTTCCAAGTGCACTAGAGTTTGGTTCCCTTCAGGTTAGAATGCAATCCGACCCAAATATTTGAAGTGAACCAAAACAACTGTTCATGTACAGTAGTAGCCTTACAATTTCAACCTTGCACACAATTTACAGACTTTATATGATTTAAGGCATAACTTTTGAATCCATAACTATTATGACCATGCATTACTCGTCGTCTGTGTGACAACACATCGTCATCTCTCTCTCTTTAGGGCCAAGCTCTCCTTCACTCGCTTGTCTGTCAGCTGCTTGTATTGTTCACCTTCTTCTAAAATATTAGATTAAAACCCAAGACGTTATAAATTCAAGTGTCAGTTTTCACTCGAATATTCCGCCCAATAGACCGTGTGACATTTGTGTACAATGTTTGGTGCTCTTGACAAAGTGAACGCAAACCATATGAAAAATGCAACAATGTTGCAATTTCACCCCCGAGTCGCAGTCTACCAAACTATAGGTGTGAAAGTGCCCTAAATCGAATATTCATCTCACTGAGACACAAATGTAATGACCTAAAATGGCTGCTAAGCAAAAAAGAAAGCCTTTAGCCACAGCATTTAACTGAACCCCTGCGATAATGTTGGGTCTGTGACAACAAAGATCAATAGTGAGAGGTTTCACAGTGCCAGTAAAGTAAAGTTTTACAGCTGTTGCAGCAGCCTTGAGGATATGGGGGAATGAAAACTATCAAAGCTGCTAGCTTGCCTGTGGCCACAGAGAAGGCAGAGTGAAAACACACACACACACACACGACAGGGATAAATCTGAGCCTGTGTGTTACTGTCCCTAGGTGACGACAGCCTGTGTTCCAGCTCCAGACCAGTGACTAATGTTTCCACTGAGCATCTCACGTACATCCATCAGAGAGTGTCTCCTTCTTGCCTCCTGTCAGTACACTGACAGGGACCAGGATGAATATTATTCTCATTAAGAACAGGGGGAAATTAATGGCTTGTCAAACACTACATTAACAAGTTGACTTCATTTAACAGAAAAAAAATAATCCTAAAATCAAATCTCGTGCTGACTTGTCAGGGTTGAAGTGAGTGTGACCATCATTTTTTTAAATTTTGCACAGCAAACAATATACAGTAATAAACATCTTGTGAGACGATGGAGTTTTGTAGCTTTTCCTTTAGCACAGAGTGCCACGGGATGTGTGCTGAGCTGCTGAGACAAGAGAAATGGGCAGAGGAGGCAGGGCTGACCTTGCACTGGCCCTTACCTCTCTCAATCATACAGACACTTCAGGGGTTGACCAGAGGCCTCTGGGGGCGACCTGGCCAAAAGGAGGCCACTGAGACCAGAGGAAGCTGGAAATACTGCTGAATTAGGCAGTTCACGCAGATGCATGCATACTGTTTAGTAGGGGAGGGGTGAGCAGTGCACTGACATTTAGAAGGGCTGTAGTCTGCATAAAACTAAACAAATAATTAGGGATGCAACGATGCATCGTGAATCGGTAAAACATTTATATATGTTAAGATTACAACCGCTTGCGATAAAAAAATGAATCGTGATTGCAATTTTTTAAACGGCCTCAGGCATAATCGATTTTTTATTTCATTTGTTTGACTTCAGACGTAACTACGTCTTCTTAGTTCATTTATTTGAAGAGATTTTGTTTCTATTTATTTTGTCATTTCGACATGGGATTTAAAAAAGTAATGTAAATATAATTTTTTTTTATTTAATTTTTTTATTTAAGATAAAATACAATTTCAGTTGCACTTTTGATAAGAATTTGTCAGCAAAGAATAAAGTATTGTGAACTTTGTATCCCTACAAAAAAATGGAACAGCACACCAGACCATCAGGCTCACTATTTTCAGTTATCAATAAAAAAGAATGTCTTTGTCGAAGAATAAAAATACTATGAGCCTAGTGAGTTAATACAATTAAATAATAAAATTAGTTTTAATTTCCTGCTTTACAACATCCTAACAACACTGCCGTGTGTTAACGCCCATGAGAGGGCAGCAACACTACCAGGTGACCAGAAAGTAATCTCAAAGGCAGTGCATTCATGTGTTATGTGATCACCCAGTTGCAAGCTTACAAAGCAGACAATTGTGAATTAATTAACAGCAGAGTTCCTGGTGCCGCTCTTCTCACTAGCAGATGTCTAAGACAAGGTCACAGCGCGGAGGTGACCAGTCCGTTGAGCAATAGCGAGAAACCAGAGATTGTCATCTTCTGTTTCAGACACAGCTTTGCAGTGAGTCGGGAGGGCCAGAGGATGGAGGACACGCTCACATCTGAATCGAATGTTAGAGGTGGAAAGGGTGTGTGTGGGGCTGTCTTTTGAAAAATGAAGGTGGGGAAGTTCAAAGCTATTATTGGGTAATCAATGAAGCAATTTGTCGGGTACAAAATGGGATGTCCGAATGCCTAAATGTGTGAGACAAATCTGGTGGACTAAGCCATGATATCAGTCCGCCCTCTAGCTCCATCTCTTTCACAAAATGTTCTAAACCTGGGGGATCTTTTATGGGCCACCAGCATTGTGCTTTATCAATTGTGATTCATGGCAGAAAGTCAATATGTTTCCATTATGGGAAATGGGTCTTGCATTTTATTAAAACAACAGAGGGGCAACGAATACTACTGTGAGTAAGCTCTGTAACTGAAGTAGTCAGACATTACATCTTCGTTTAAAGGCCAGCTCACCCAAATCACAAAACTTGTAATTATTTATTACGTTTTTTTTTTTAAGATGCCTGTATGTGCACCATCTGACTCCACCTCAGTGCATTAAGATAGAAGTGAATGGAATTTTGTTTGTGCTGCTCAAAAAACTGGAAATTGAAGTTTGAGAAACAAAAATGAATCTGTTCAGAAACAATTCCCTGGTTATTCTAGATAATCCACAGACTTCACTTTCAACAGTCTTCATAGGAACTACCTTCTGAGTATTCTCAGTTAAAACTGTTTGGCAAGCCCACATGGCGGCTGCCCACATTACTCCTTCAGGATGAACCCAGTTATCTTTGCCCAACAGCTGGAATATCGCGATATCACGAGATCACTTATCACACGAAAATCCATCTTGTCAGGCTTCAAGTAATCAATCAGCGTCCGGTGAGGAGCGACTGGCAGCTACGGCTGGGGTTTCGGTGTGTGTGACGGCCGTGACTGTTCATTCAAAACAACAATGGCGGACGAGATAGCTTTTGAAAGTGCCTGCTCTTTTCCAAACAGTATCCAACGATGGTTTCTCAGATGGGTCTGTGTTAAAGGTACAGTAGGTAAGCCTAACCCCCAATTTTCACTGGATGCGGAACAGCTGCGGAACGGCGGCGGAGTCATTAGGTTTCCATTAAAGTCAATGTGTGTATTTCCACTGACTGCAGAACTGTGTACTGTGTTAGAACAGTCTCACTGTGTGTCAGGCACACGCATTCATTCTCCCTTGTGGGGGGAATGAATTCCGCTTTAGCGGAAAGGGGGGAGGGACTGAGAAGTTGTCGATGTTCCAATTTTTTTGGGTAAGTCCTGGATCTTTGCAATCCTACCTACGGCATCTCTAACACACCATGTGGCGTGTCAGGTTAGAACCAGCCAGGGCTCGCCAGAAGGTGCTTGCCTGCAAGCTCCCATCCCGGGCATCACAAGCTCAATGAGGGCCCACCCCAAAGTGACAGTCCACAGAGATCTCTGTATCGCTTACTGTCTGCTGTCTGACACTAGATAGTCTTGGACATCCTACAAGGACCTGGGGGCCTCTTAAACACAGCTTCCAGAATCAGAAGGACACACAAACCTCTTTACCCCATAGAGATTCTGATTTGGTTAATGCAGGAAGATCCTCTTGATGATATTTACAGTACCTGGTTTTTGTTATCTTTGCCAATAAAATGTATTAAAATCTGAATTACATAACATTGTATTGGCTGTCAATCATGATGGAAGAGTAGACAAGTTAAGTTACAGCATGTCCACCATCTCGTAAAGTATTAAGGGAAATTTCACAGTTCAAGGTATTTTCACTGTTGATTTGTTTAACTGTTTTACAGTTTTTTGTAAATTCAATAAATGAAACATTTTCCAAAAGTCAACGGGTAATCGTGTAAAATAATTGTGATTTCGATATTGCCCAGAACAATCGTGATTATGATTCTTTCCATAATCGAACAGCCCTACCAGAAACAAATATGTTTAGTTGTTTAAAGCAAAGCTTTTGGCTTCCATTGGCACAAAATGAAAAAAAATAAAAAAAATCAGACACGTACCCTGCATGAGAGTGTAGAAGGTGCCAGAGGCTGACAGGTTGGTGGTGATGGTAATATCCTCTTTGTTGGAGCCCTCTGTCTGGATGCGGACTGAGCTGTCGCTGTCTGTGCGGTAGCTGCTCACACGGCCCGTGGGGTAAGTGACGTTAGTCAGACGCCCATAACTGTCATACCTACAAAGAAATACATTGATGTGAGCCAAAGAAGGCAAAGAGGGGCATGTCATCTGAAATGGTGTATGAACAGTAACTAGAGCAGAATCATAAACAGTGCTGTGGCATGAAAAAATACTGAGCCTTGTTGAGATTTGTTAAATCATAAGGAGGCAATCATAAGCATAAATGCAGGTCAGGTATGCATAACTGGTACATAAATGTGACTAATGCTGCGTCATCTCAGATTTACTGTGATTATGAGCTGCTATCTAGGATATACTGTTCTAGTGGTAATTACAAGTAGGAATTGGAGTTTTTGAGAGTCTGATAATTCCCTCTTGGTGCCACAAATTGTGGAAATGTGTCAACACAGGCAGTAAACACAGCAGCGAAGACATCGATGTTGGCAGTCTGAGGTAATAAAACTCATAACTATCAGATCTAATCACTGAAGCACAACCAACACAACTTCTAGAAAGTTGTGCAACGTCCACAGCATTTCGCCATCCATGAATAGAGAGTGGGAGCACTAACGAGTTGGACTTGTCTAGCTTTTGCAACAGGATGTGAATGTAATATACAGTAAACGCTACTCAGTTTGTAAGTAGAGATGTTCCGATAGAGATACCAGTATCGGTATCGGCTCCGAAACTGCCTAAATCGCTGGTATCGGTATCGGGAAGTACTGGAGTTTATGCACCGATCCGATACCATGTAATAAAGCCCTGAAGAAAATCTACGTTAAAGTAGTTTATTTATGTTCTTTTTCCGTTATAACTGACTGTCAAACTGCAGAATAAAAGAAAGTTCTGTGGCATTCATTGTGTTTGTTTGTTCATGTTTCACAAAGAGTTTAACCTGAGCCAGACTGACAACAAAGATAGAAATAATATCACATCCATACAGGGATAGTAGTGTACAGTTGTTAAAACATAATAAAATATATGACACACTAGTATCGGATTGGTACTTTGTATCGGCCGATATGCAAGTTCAGGTATCAGAAACGGTATCGGGACGCAAAAAAATGGTATCGCACCATCTCTATTTGTAAGTAACTTTTAAAGGATGGAAGCACACAACAAAAACAAAAAAATCAACTACTGACAAGGAAAAACTGTCATGGCCAAGACGAGGAAGCACAAACCTTTTCACATTTGGAAAACTGCTGATTAGCTTAAAAGATTAGTGATATCACCTAATCTCATTATACAGTCTATGAAATAGGAGCACTGAGGTGCGAATCCTTGGAGAGATGCAGCATTTCACTAGCCTACAAATCAGTCAGTTCATCACATACAAGTACACGAGCGGCCAGATTGTTTCATTTCGCTCAGAGAGCACGTAAGCATAGAACAATTTGAAATCTTTCAGATCGCCAGTGTTCCAGAATGGGAGTGAGTGAACGGTGCATTACTTAGAATGAAGACTTTAATCTGCGCGCTGAATACAAATTGGAAAGCCCTCTTCAATGCTGCTGCCTGCCATAATAAAGCCTCTAATAAATGAGATGGCGGGTGCTGGTTTACGGATATTTCTTCAGCGCTGCCATCTCAAATATCCAATATGGAAAGGAAGAGTGGGAGAGGAATCATCTCCCAGAGATAAATGTTATCTGATCTCAACTGCACTAGGGACTAGAATTCATAGATGCATTTCAACCCAAGTCTTCCACTTCAGGAAATACTAAATAGCAGAGTAATTCATATCTAAAGCATTTCATTTCTTTTGATACTGCTCATATTTTATCAGCAAGATTTATTCTCCCTGTGTTCATCGTACAATCAAAGTTTTTGCAGTGAAAGCACTAGAAGTTTCACGCTACTGTATGTGCAGTGTACCACTTCTCAACTGTTCACTTCATTGGACAAAGCGTGTATTCCTGTTTGCCTTCACCTCGGCACAAAAGACAGAGTGCACAAGACGGAAATCTCATTCTAGAGCGACGCTGCATGCCCCCAGCTTGATCACTGACCCAAACTCTCTCCGTCTCAATTAGGGCCTTGAGCTAGAGCCATTCCTCGGGCTTCACCGCTGAGCATCTAATGGCTCTGGCCTGCTTCAATTTAGCCGTCTATTGCTTTCTCTGGAGAAAAGGGGCATGCGGGGGCAGGGAGCTCAGCAGAAGGGAGAGGACTGCTTTCCCCCTGGATGGCCACAAGTCCATTCGGATTGTATCACCTCTGTGTCACATGCTGGCTCCATGACCTTTCACGCTGGGGCCCAACAATAGGCCAGACACTTCATATCAGCGTCCCCTCCAGCATAGCTAACCTCAGTCTTATGCACAGCTATTCTCACGTTTTCCCTTCCTCTCGCTGCCTGGGAATTTCAGAACACAAGTGACTGATGACTGTGCATATGATATAAGGGCAACAGCCATGTGATTGCTTCGACTTCATTAACAGTTGTTTTACATGATTTCACTGTTATTATTGATTGAGTATTAAATCAACCTCAGAACATTTGCTTGAACCCAGTGACTAGAAGGATTGCTTCCCTATTAATTAGAGGCCAAGAGAACAAGTCTTCAGAATGTTACATGAGTTAATAGATTTACAGTTACCCTTACACAAAGCACTTATCATTACAACAAAAACATTAGGGGGTCAGCAGAGCATCTGCGTACATACAGTAAAAGTCAGAGCAAATGAGGTTGCCAAGGGTTAGAGCAGAAAGACAGTGTAGCAGATGTCTTTTGTTCTCAAGTGAGTCCTTTGTGTTTTGTTTCTGCATTCATCCACATTCATTTGAATGTATAGGCAACAGGACACAAGTACACATGAATTTATATGGGTAAAATGTTAAAGGACAAATCCTGCGCAAAATGAACCTAGGGGTTAATAACACATGTGTTCCGAGTCGACCGTTCTCTGGGATATGTTTTCATGCTAATCGAATATGACCAGTTTAATCGCAAACCGCTAATTAGCTTAAAGCGGTAGTCGTCGGGGCAGAGGGTAAAGTAAAAAGAAATCACTATTTCTATACCATGAACAAGGCTCAAAATAGCACCACACTTCCACGGTAGCATAATGAGGGTCCCTACATGTAAACCAAAGCATTGAGAACTTTATAAGTGTACAGACAGTTTATTAAAAAGATGGTTTAGAAATACAGTACCGTTCATGTATACATGCGGGCGCCATCTTGGGAAAACAGTCACGACCAGTCGAACGCCGAACACAGTGCAACCAGTAACCAGTAACATAGCTGAAGCACGGCGTTTACATGTAGGGACCCACATTATGCTACCGTGGAAGTGTGGTACTATTTTGAGCCTTGTTAGTGGTGTTAAATAGCGATTTCTTTTTATTTTACCCTCTGCCCCGACGACTAGTGTTATAAGCTAATTAGCGGTTTGCGCTAAAACTGGTCACATTCGATTAGCATGAAAACATATCCCAGAGAACGGTCGACTCGGTAATCATGTGTTATTAACCCCTAGGTTCATTTTGCGCCAGATTTGTCCTTTAAGCAGTGCACTTATTTTCTATGTTCTTAAGTATAGGTGAGATGGGCATCCATTGTATGTACTGTATTTCATCTTGAAAAAGCCCATTTGTGTTACTGGTGCTATAATATCTTTTATTTACATAATAGGGAGGATTGTTTTCAAATCTTAACAGCATTAACAGAAATCAGAACAGCCATTTTACAGGAAGTCAAAGAGAAATAATTCCAGAATTCCAACCACCCACTGGATTGGTTGAAGCCATAGGCAATTCCCTACACCTTGAGAAATGCCTAAGCAACCACTCAGGTGACAACCAAATCAAACACAGGTGATAAATGTCTGCTCAGATTAGGGCTGAAACGATTCCTCGAATAACTCGAATAATTCGATTACAAAAAATCCTCGATGCAAAATGACTTGCCTCGAAGCTTGGTTAAATCAATGTTACTAACGTTGTATCGCTGACGGACGGTGTTTCCGCTACTGTCGCACACCAGACAGTCAGTCTGCTGCTGGCGACACATGCCAGAGGTAAATAGTGAGGGGCTGAGAGAAGAGACAGGCTGGAGGAAACCACAGGAAGGGTCCAAAGTTTGGAATCAGTTCAAACGTAATTAAAACTAAAACTCTGTACAGTGTGTCTACTGCAAAATCAAACTAGCTTAGCACAATAATAGCACGACGTCAGTGCTTTAGCATCTCAACAGAAAACATTGAGTCTAACTTAATCATCCATTCCACGAAGAGGACCGACAAAAGTAAATCACAGAGTCGTATGGACGATGAAACTACATCAAACACAACAACTACCAAAATCACAGACAAGAAAATACGTAGTGGTGACCACGATCTGAGCTGACACGCTGACTATTCCTTCAGAAAAACAGCTGATTGTTGCGCATCTCTCTCTCTCTCTCTCTCTCTCTCTCTATGGAGAAACAGCTGATCAACGATCTAATAGCATAAGTGTAACAGAGCTGTGTGACATTATAATAAAATATATAAATGAAAATAGGTTAAGTATAACTAATATTTACATATAGGTCTAGTTTTGGTTGTTTAAAAACGCAAAAAAAAAAAAAAAAAATCCGATTAATCGATCAATAAAGTGCTAGATTAATTGATTACAAAAAGAATCGATAGCTGCAGCCCTAGCCCAGATTAAACAGAGCATCTGATTATGTGTCAGAGTGTTATATTTCTGCAGCGAGGTGTACCAGATGTCTGACCAGCTTAATCACACGTTTTTGGAATGACATCCAGTTAGCACAGTATCCCTTGGCACAGTATATTAAGCTAAGGGACAGATTGCTCCATAGAAGTCACAAGAACATGAAATCCTAAGCCTTCAATGCTGCAGCGTGTGGGAGTGTTTTCAATTGTTCCCTCACAATGTGTGATGTGCCTCGATCAATTACTACCTCTGGCTATTCCATTATGCTTATATTGCCGGGCCTCATCGCAGTCCTGCGGGTAAAATGTGCCTGCCAGCAAAAATATGTTGTTCCTGTACCAGACGACTCCAAACAAGCGATGGTCTGCAGTCTGTGACTGCAAGCAATGGTGCAGATGAGTAACATATCATTCAGTAATCCTATTTGGTATGATAACAGCAAATAGGATTAGACCCATACTTCCATAGGTCTTGTAGTGCGATTGACATCGACAACGCATAAGAAGGTAGCTCATGTGCCAAAATACTGAAGTCAGATGTCAAAGAGCTCTTCAACTCTAAACATTTACTCACTAAAGCATCTTAGCATTCAGTACCACCACGAATACAAAGCTTCCAGTTCAGGTACTCCTGAACTTTGTGTTACAGCAAACTTATCGAGGAGTCAGAGTCGTTAGTGGCTCAGTTGAGAACAGGAATCCTTGCCCTTGAAGTTGGTAGATTTTAAAACATCCAAGAAGATATGGCTTGAATTTAACAGACGTTTATTAATATAAAAAAGTTACGCACTAAAGCTTTAGTAGAGTGGTTGTTTAAATTGAATGTGTATAAGTTGGCGACCTTAGTCTCTAAAGCATGGGAAAAACCAAAAAGAAGGTGTATCTGTTTAATATAACATGTAATTTATGTTGCTACTTTGGTATCTGGTCCTTTGTTGCAAATAATGGTGTCTTGGCCTGGGCATATTTTTTGACACAATAATGAAAAAGAAATGTCACTATGCATATACAGTATTCCAGAAATGACAAACAGTATGTTTGGGATTTAAAAGATCTATTTAGTTGCTCTCTGGGTCAAAGTAGTAATCTATAATCAGCTCAACTGGCAAGCAGACTCAAGTATAAGGATAAAAGGGTTTTCCAAATGAGTAAAATGTTAATATTACTTACTCAAAGAAGGTTGTCCATCCGTTTTCGTTGGTCTTAGTTGCTAGGAGTCCTGAGCTTCCATGGTAGGTCATTACAGCCAGTTCTTGACCCTGGGCAGCGACAGTTTTAAGGGCATTGTTGGTGCCAATGGTGAACCAGAACGTCTGCCCATCGGGGACCATCAGCCACAGAGGCATTCCTGTCGTGTCTCGTCGGATGTTCACAACGTTTTTGTTCCTATCAGTGATGCCGCTCAGATCTCCGGCTCCTGTGTATGTCAGATTGTAGAGGTGATCTCCTGTGGTCAGACTTTGAGTAAAAATGTGGCTGCCGTTGGAGTCGAACAGATAGAGTTCATCGTGAATGGGAGAGGACACCTCGTACATGCTGAGGGGATTCAGATAGGGCTTGTTTTTGCGCACATAGCGAATACGAATGTTGCCCAGATCTGCGATATAAAGCTCTCCATCTGGACACACCGCCAGAGAAGAGGGTGCATTCAGCTTAGCATCCTTGGCATAGCCTTCATCGCCAAAGTAACAATCACAGTTGGCATCGTTCTTGCAGTCACAGCCACTTGGTGACCCTGCAACCAGGGAGATCTCTCCATTGGTGGACACCTGTCGTACTCGGTTTATTTTCTTTTCATCTGACTCAGCGATGTACAAAACGCCATTGTGGGACACAGCAAGGGCATTAGCGGACTCCAGGGTGGCATGGATGGCTACTTTGCTCATGAGGAAATGGTCAATCCCAGGCACTTGGCAGTGCATAGGCCGCCCTGCTACAATACGGACTTGATGGTTTTCTGAGATCTGGAGTACTACATTGTTGTCCAGGACGTACAGGGAGTTGTCCATTGGACTCACTGCCAGGTCTGTGGGCCACTCAAGACGCACCTAAGAGGAAAAAAAAACACACAAGAATATCAGCTTTGGATAACAAAAACAGACCATACTCTTATTGATCCACACATTTTTCACTTTATCAGAGGCAAACAGTCCCTCAAGGGAAGAATCATTGAAAACTGTTCACAAAAAAAGATAGGCTGCTGTGGAAAAGGTAGTCTATCTCATAGCTCGCGCTGGAAGCAAAAACATTTCTTTGAAACGATTTATTATCTGATAAGGAGGAAAATAGCGTCTGGCGTACTGTTAAAAGGGGAAACACAAAAACATGATTTTTAAGATCAAAGATGATAACAATAGCGGTGAGGAAGGGCAAAACGATGAGATCATTCAAATGATCAGTGATCAGATTAACTGAAAAAAGCACACTGCAACTCATCATGAGAACTGTGGACACCTAACAACTGCACTTCTGCATCCTTCACCTCTACAGAGACACTGTTTTTCCTTGCTTTGGGTTATTAATAATATAATGACAAGAGATTGCACGAGTCCTTGAAAAGAAACTGGAGCACACTTACCAAATGAAAGACTAGCCTGCCTCTGGCCTCCTAAATTATTGTTCTGCTAACAATATATCAGGCTTTTAACAAATTGGAATAATTGGATTCATCCAATTTACTGGCCTCCCGCTCACTTATGATCCCAGGGGATCTCCTGGGAACATAATATGAAGTGCCATATTTCAATAGAAGCCTTGGAGCACCAACAAAGGAGACCTGGACCAAAATGCAGAACAGAATAGTTTTAGATTGTAGGCAACCTATTAGATCAGAGCGGCCTTAGCATTGTTTTGGATACTTTGTCCAATATCTCGGAAATGGAAAAGGTAATTGAATGCATGTAGCTGTTAATATGGTTCACTCATTTGTCTTAATGACCTGGAAAAGCAAATTGCAGAAACCTATCCACCTAATCACTAGAATTGACAAGGGAGAAACCTCCTGAGGATCAGGCCATGCATACTTTAACATCAAAGTGCTCATTTTCAGGTTCATAATTGTATTTAAAGATTATTTTTGGGTCATTTTTAGGCCTTTATTTCCACAGGACAGATGAAGACAGGAAAGGGGAGAGAGAGGGGGAATGACATGCAGCAAAGGGCTGCAGGTCGGAGTCGAACCCGCAGCCGCTGTGTCGAGGAGTAAACCTCTATATATGTGCCCCTGCTCTAACAACTGAGCTAACTTGGCCACCATAATTGTATTTAGCAGTTGTACCAGAATAGGTTTACATGGTTTCATTTTCAGAAAACAACACATATTTGTTGTACTGCACATTGCAGCTCCTCTTTTCACCCTGTGTGTTGATCTCTCTGTTTTAGCTACAGAGTGAGACATCTCACTTCTGATCCATCTTTGTTGGGAGTTGCACATGCTCAGTAGCTAGGTAAGGACTACTAGCCAGTCAGAAGCAGAGTATGAGGGTGTGCCACGCTAGCAGCTAGGCGAGCATTATAACGTGCGTTACAAACGCACGTTTGTCTCTGAAGTAAAGGCTGGACTACAATAGAGCTGTTTGGAGCAGTTTGTGAACAGTGTTTTCAACAGACTTTGGGCCTTTTCACTTTGTAAACCTATAACGTGCACAAAAAAAGATATATAACACAATAAAGGAAAGGGAAAAATCCCCAAAGCATAATATGAGCAATTTAAAGAAATAGTTACCTCGACCACCACATCCTGCTCTTTAATTACATGTTTTATAAAAGAAACTACATAAATTGTATACTTTAGGTAAACCAAGTGAGTATAAAGCTAAAAGAAATAGACCAATGCAACATGCTGAGTTCATTGTAAGAGTGTATATCGCAGTAAAAAAAAAGGGACAATAGAGATGCTTACAAACAATTTTCAATAAACAAATCAAGGTATGTTGATGTTAAATGGCTTAGGGAAATGGTTTCCACTGATACATGTGGGAAAAAAGTCCAGTCTGACACATTATATTCAGCTCCTTTGACATGTTACTCTGCATTACACAGCACAAACCACAGAGTTCCTGAAACACAATATATGACATCCAATAGAGCATTGAGGAGCAGGTTGTTAACAGCAAACATCTTTCTGGTAAAAGTCTGCCAGCCATATAATGCCCTGTATCTACCTGCTACCGGCACACATTTCTAATAGTAATTTAAAAGGGCAATCCTGGCAAAATATTTAATCCAAAGCTGACTGGGGGATTCTATGGAGATGATTACTTGACTCTTGACATTGGTCATGTTTTTGAATCCCAGCCACTCTTTACAAGCACAGCACTTGTCCACCTTTGATTGAAAAAGTGATTTGAGCATCGCACACAGCTCACATCCAATAAACCTACCATCATCCCCAAACAAAACATAGGAGCTTTATATAATAGGACAAATCCCGGGGCACATACAACAAACAGGGGACTGGCGGTGGATACATGTCATCTTTCAGGGAGCAGAAAATGCATTTACTTTGGAAAAGAAGGGTACACTTTCAATTTCTTAAAACCTATTTCTTGTCAACACTGGTGGTTAAATATTTCATGAGCCAGAGTGTGGAGTGGCTCTGGGGAGCTGCCTGTGAGGAGGTTTTTACGCCACTCTGACTGATGAGTGGATATTTCCCGAGCTGCTGTCCCATATGCTGTAACCCGATCGGACCCTCCCCCTTCACCTATACAGTGGGGCAGCTGTCAGTAGTGCCTGCCTGACACAGACGCCACCAGCAAAAAAAAATAAAAACTGCACTCATCAGCCAAGGAAGCAAGCCACGGATTTGCACCAACACAAAACTATTTTTCAATATATTTGAACTTGTATTAGAACTATAAACTTATTTTCCATTAGCAATCTCTTCACTCTTTGCCCCGACCAGCATGATGCCTGACTGAAGAAGTGATATGTCATTATTTGAAGTCCCTCTTGAATGTCACAGTCAGTCTTTATAAAGCTGTCTGAAGCTGCTAACACCCTTGAAATATGTTCAAGTGATCTTGTTTTAAGACTTGGTTTCCCTCTATTTAAGTTTGAACTCAGCAGGGGAAGGCAGAGAAGATTTTCACGAGAAACATAAAATCGAACAGATTTCTGAAACAGCAAGGACCGAAGGCCTTGGTATAAACACATGAAAAGATTACTGAAAGCAGGCAAACTCTTGTCCTTTTGCATCATAATACAACGTTAAAAGAAAGAAAGCTCATAGAGCCGCACATGGAATTGATTGTGCATTTTGCTGCAGTGCACTCACTGCATAACAATAACCTCATCAGAGGAGAGAGAGAAATCTGACATTATTTTTTGCCTCGGACAGGTGAGCTACAGCAAAAGTAATGACCACTGTGATGAGCCTTCTCTAGAGAAACTCTGGTTCTAAGTGAGGGATTGGGGAGTGTTTGAAGTAGGAAGCTATGTGCCCTGGATGAATTTTTAATGGATGCTTTTTACTGACTGAGTGTCTCTGGCAGAGTTGGTGCGATTTGTCATCGTTGTGGAGCTGCAGCCAGTCTGTAGCCAGTCTCACTGATAGTGAGCATCTATAGGTGCTTGTGTTTGTGTGCAGGGGGGTAAGGGAGCAGCCAGCACGGGTCATGAAGGGGGGGCGGGGGGGGGAGGACACCCGGAGCTGGAAATGAGCAGCTGGAGGCTTTGCTCCCTCCACTGAATACATCATTTCACAGACACACAGAAAGCCTCTCTCCACTGGCACCCGAGGCCCCCTCAGGACCTGTTTGCCAGTCGTACTACTTCACATACACGATGGGGTAGGAAACACACCAGCGCATGCACAGGGAGCAGGGCTGAGACATCAATTAAATCTAAACATTAAAGCCCAGGAATGCTCTTCACATGGAAGTAGTACATAGTACAACTCAAACAATTACAGGTACTTTCGACAACACACAAAACACATGTTAAGGAAAAACTCAGGAGCAGCACAACTCATTTCACATACGTGAAGAACACGTATGTGAGATCCTGATGAATCACACAGGAGCATTTAATAAGCACTCAAATGAGGAGAAATTAGGATCACAAAGTACAGTGTGGGTGCCATCCCAAGTCTCTGACGTTCCTGTCTTCCTGAAGGTCCATCATGCTGGAGGCGTAACGTTGAGCTGAACATTCAAAGAAAACAAAGATATTGCAGGTGCCTAAAACACAGATGCTAAAGCCTAGTTCAGCCTCTCTCTCTCTCTGGGAAGTATGCAAGTGTGGCAGGCCCACCGATCTCCAAAAGGAGACAGTCCTGAAACAAAACTTCCCCATATCATGCAGCTGCCGAGATTCCCTGAATCTATGGACGCACAAAGTTGAAGCACTCCTCTGCCTGGAAAGGTTATGAGCTATGACGGACGGAATTTGTGGCCGACCCGAAGGAAGTTACCGATGGAGGCGACGTGCCTCCATCGCGCCGGAAAAGGGGACAAAATTAGCGTGTCCTTCCGGGTGTCATGTTTCCGTCTGTGCCAAATCGGCTGAGTCATTTGCCCCGGGAATGAATGCCGATTTATAACCTTACTCATTAAAGACAAAAGCCAGATGTTAGTGGGTGTTTAGGTTTTTTTTGGGGGCTAATTACAACAAAAGCAAAACAACCCCTAATTACTTGGGTTGAAAATTATAATGTCAGGAAAAAACAGCCATGTGAAGGCTGCTAGAGTATGGAAAAAGTCTCGTCACCTCTAAAGGGAAGTCACTGAGCTAGAGAGTGATGTGACCTCAGTGCAGTGGCCTTGCCTGGGGAATGTTTTCTGTCTGCGGTAGCAATCTGGTGCGTGTGTGTGTGTGTGTGTACGTGTGTGTGTGTGTGTGTGTGTGTGTGTGTGTGTGTGTGTGTGTGTGTGTGTGTGTGTGTGTGTGTGTACGTGTTTCTGTGCATCAGTGAACATGTGTGTGTGAATGGAGAGTCAGTGAGGTTACAGGTCATCCTCATCATCCCCCTACAGCTATAGGTCAACGGCCCTTTGCATTTGCTGCTGTATGGCCACTTGACACAGACAGGGAAGCTCCGGGGACTACATTGGCACCTCTGATTTTAGCATGGCTTTTTACCCCGGTGCTATGTTGATTCCAGGTCCTGTGTTCCCTGAGCCCACTGCTCATATTCATTTTGTATTGACTTATTATTAACTAAAGGATGATTTACATTTTTAATTCACGGGGCTGGTACAGCTGTGTTTGGGGCTGCTTTACTAAATTGTCAATCTTCTGGACCGATGGAACTGATCTACAGTAAGCAAATACAGACAAGCATTGATACATTTCACAAAATATGCAAAATACTGGGTGCAACATGTTAAAGGGTACAAAAACTTAATGACACAGGCTTAAGGGAACACAGGAAATCAGTATTCAGTCTGAAAACTGGCAGTGGAATCCCAACAGAGTGCTGTCGATGCTTGTTGGTTCTAAGTGCCTTCCCCTACCTTTCTTTTGCAAGTCCTGTGGATCTACAAGCTGGCACCATGCAGCTGATAAACAAATGTGGCTCAAAACTAAGCCGAGGGCCACTAGACCCCGGCCGGAGCTTCCAGCTACAGAAACAAAAGCTCACACGTAGATGTTAGCATCTTGGAGACGAGGGTCAGTCGAGGAGGCTGGTGTATAGCTTTAGAATAGGGCTGCACAATATATTGTTTTTTTTTATTGTCATCGCAATATTAACCAACGCAATAAACATATCTTAAAGGGCTGCGACATATTGTTATATTTTATATTGCATATTTTTAGTGGTGCATTTTATATTCAATTCAATGTTAAATTTGTTCAATAATTCAATAAAATTTGATTTCCTTTCTTTTGTTTTAAATTCCACACGCAATTTGTTGTATTTTAGCAGAATACTGAAAGCAGCAGAACTGAGTACACTTATATACTATTTATCACAAGTAATATCCTTATCACGATATTTAACAACATTATCGAATGTTGCATATTTTCCTCACATGGTGCAGCCCTAGTTTAGAGACAGGCAGACACATGCAGGCTGCCCAGGTCAGAGAGGTGGTACCTGAGAGATGTCCATGACAGCATCACAGCTGAGAGGTCGTGCCGAGGTCAGGTCATTGAAACCCAGAAGAGTAGAGATGATACCGTTCTGATCAATCCTGCGAATCATGGTCCCATCCACAAAGAAGATTACACCGTACTTATCCACCGTAATGCCTGCAGATAAAAGTCACCCAATGGACAGAAGAGGAAAATATCCATCAGTTATTTTGTTTATCTGTGACTTTATGTGAGGACGGAGCACCACTAAATTACAATGTAGCGCTATTCACTCCAATAGAAAATTAAAGACTAATCACGGCAATGAAGGCTAATGTTAGGATTGATTTTTTAAATCAATAATGGAGAACAATAGACACATCAAATAGATGAAGAGCACTGTATGTATTGATTCAGTTACAACTATAATTTCATCAATGTAGGCTCTTTCTCTCATGCTCTCTCAGCCTCAAACAACAATAATGCACGTCTCTGTATTTTCCTATTACCTCAGGGTCTGTCAAACAATATTCAAGCAGCTATGAACATCTAGTCTACAGTTATTACGGCAAAATGTTCTACTTTCAACGCAAGCCTGGACTATACAGTACATACTGCACTTTTTAGTGGGACTTAAGTGTTATTTCAGTACATACAGCATGACTCACAATGTCATCCCAATAGAGGACAACAAGTATGAGAAGCATGTGATCTAGTGACTAATGCATCATCCAAACATGGAAGCACCAAGACAAAGAAGACCTCAGAAAACACAAGGAAAGGCACGCTATAATAAAAAATAAATTGAGTTTTAAAAATAACTGATGTTAGTGAGCTACATGTAGGTAGTTTTAATGTATTAAGTTCTCGAGCCAAGCAGTTGCCTCCTGATCTGCTGGATGAATCCTACTTTTAGGAGAGGGCAAGCTTGAGCATGTGCTCCATTGTTGCTCCTCTCTACAAGCACACAGTGGGCTTAAGCCCAAGATTTATGGTTCTGCCTTAAATCTACGCTGTGTGTAGGTACACGTAGATACGGACCCTATGTGTCGCCTGACGTGCCCCTCCCCAGAAATGTAACTTCGCGTCGCGGCTTCACAACTGTGATTGGTCCGCTCGGCCTTGGCTTGGTAGCGTCACAGTTCGCCCTACTGATTTCTGGGTTTTCCTTGTCCGTGAACCACTTTCAAACTGTGGTCAGATAACACAGGGGAGACACTTTGGAGAGGGAGGGGATGGAGGTAAGATAAGATAGTTTAATGCATGAAAACTGAAGAGTATTGATCCAGCCTCTAGGACTTCTGTCTTCAACTATCCAGCAATCTAGTCTACTTAAAATAAAAAAGAGGAAATGAGACCCCAAACTGACTTAAAAGTGCACACATTGAGTATAATAACATCAATATAATACCTCTGGGGTTAGTGAGAGTGGCCTCCACGGCCTTTCCTCCATCCCCGCAGCGAGTGTCATCGTACGGGAGACACTGGTCTCCAGTGCCCGCCACCAACTCCAGATTCTTGGCCACATCTTTTACAACATTCAGCGACTTCACCTTGAACACCTTCCTGCTGCTGGTGTCCGAAAGGTACACGGCACCGTTCACTGGACTGGTGGCCAGGTAGTACTTATGAGCAGGGCTGTTGCTGAAAGAGAGGAACAAGCCCAAGTCAATAAAGCTAGAAGGGGTACAGCGCTTTCAATAAGAACTATTGTTTAATACAATTAAAATTGATTCAAAAGCCATTTAGAGAGTCAAATGGGCACAATTACAGTTTTAACCACAGACATGGAAAAAGAAAACTAGAATAAGATTAAACATGGAAAAATAAAATGAGATTAAACATGACAATGCCGGCGCTTAGATCTCATCTCCAATACAGTCAGGCTTAGTTAGAAATCCATTGTCAAAAGAGAGTGGAAATTCCACTTGTCTAAATGTATGCGTATACACAGTAGACATATGCGAAAATACTGAATATGTATAGATACAGATAAAGATGTCTAGTTTATTTCACCTTATTCAAACAGTAGCAATGATGGAGGGGTTGCAGAGTTTGGAAGTCAAAGAGAAACCAGGGTCTAGTGGGACTCAGTCATTGGGGTACAGAAATCCTAATTTTAAATATTATCTTTTTCATTATTGCTAAAAGAAGTATAAAGTATGTCTTGCTCTTTCCTTGGTACTTTCTTTTAGAGAAACACGAATGCATAGGTGAAGCAGCAATGCACTATGCATGCATCAGGCAAACATAACAGCTCAGAAAGAAATATCCTATTAAACTTCCAACCGAGTCAGCAAAGTAATCCTTCATATCCACAGGAGGTTCCCCAACCTGACAGACAGACAATAGAACCAAATATAACCAATCCTGCTGTGGCGGGACGCATGCAATCTATTGGCACGCACGTAGTCAGAATAGGTGTCAGAGAACACAGAAAACAAAGATGACTGTAGACAAACCCATGGGAGTACAAATGAAGTGACAGAGAGGACTATTTCTATATATAATATACACATGATCTTCTGGGGAAAAATCAAACAATGACAGATTGTAACTAAAAACACCTAAGCCCAATGGCACTATACACTATTGGATACTTGTGACTATATGCAGGAAGGATCATATTTTGAAAGTGGCAGTTTTGACCAACTACTGTGCTCACATTGTACTTAGATAAGAGGTTCTTTCTCTAAAGGTGCCACCTACAGAAAAAAAAAAAAAAACAGCTGATTGATCCCTTCCAACCAGCTGTATTAGTTGATTAATTGATTGTAAGAAAATATATGGTAACACTTTACTTGCAGGTATCTACATAAGAGTGACATGACACTGTGGGCACCTGGATAGCTCAGTTGGTAGTAGGGGTGGGAATTGATTGGCACCTCACGATTCAATTCCGATTCAGAGGCCAACGATTCAATTCTAAATCGATTATCGATGCATCTTGATGCATCAATGTTTTTATGTACATTTCCATGCGTGATTTAAAAAAAATATACATATAAATCTGAGTTTGCTACTCAGAGTTTTCTAATCACTTCCTAGACAAAGCAGCTAGACAAAGCTTAGATTTTGACATATATTTATATATAGTATTTGTCACACACAATATTTAATGAAATGTTTTGTCTACTGAGGTCTTTATTCTGTAGTAATTCCATGCTGAAGCCTTAAAAAGTCTTGTGAAAGTCCCCTTCTCTCCCAGTCATGTTTAAAGGTGGAGAATTGGCTTCTTAGAACATGAAACATGAGGTGGTCAGATGTAACAGCCTAGATGTGTTTTGCCTAATTATTTTATGGATGTCTTATTAGATCATGTGTATATATACAAAATGTATTTTTTTTTTCTCCTTTTGGCCATTGTTGTGTGTTTTTTTTCCTGCACTCTTGCCTAAACTCTAAGTTGTTGTCCATTATCCCATCCTCTTTCTAGCACTCTGTTTTGTGAAAGCTGCTAAAATATGCTGCTGGAAATATAATTTCCTTGTGGGAGTCATCCCAAAAGGATCAATAAAGAGAAGTCTAAGTCTTTTCTGATTTGTACTTGTCAGGAGACAAGTAAATAAAAATCAGATTATTAACTTATCAGAATCGATAATCGAATCGTTCTAGAGAGAATCGCGATGCATCTAAGAATCGATTATTTTTCCCACCCCTAGTTGGTAGGGAGGGCGCCCATATATATATATATATATATATATATATATATATATATATATATATATATATATATATATATATATATATATATATAGATAGATAGATAGATAGATAGATAGATAGATAGATAGATAGATAGATAGAGGTTTACTCCTCAACGCAGCGGGCCTGGGGTTGACGCCAACCTGCGGCCCTTTGCATGCAATGCATGTCATTCCCCCTACTCTCTCCTCACATTTCTTCAACTGTGCTGTCAAGTAAGGCCTAAAAATGCCCCAAAAATTATCTTAAAAAAAAAAAAAAAGAGTGACATGACACTATCATGACACATGAACCCTAACTAACTAAAAAAACGAATGACACTTAATGATAATAAAGTGTTATGTCATAAACGATTATGACTGTTTATAATGTTTATGACACGTTCATGACAGTGTCATGTCACTCTTATGTAGATACCTTCAAGTAAAGTGTAACCAAATATATCAACAACAATTTGGCTAATCTATAATACCAATAAATAATTTAAACCGTTTATCAAGTAACGATGGAAAACACATGCTGGTTCCAGCTTTACAAATGCGATAATTTTGCGATAATAGTTTAGCAATGTACTGTAGTGTTTAGTGCCACCTTAAAGATGAACAGAGCTATCGGGGCAGGATACAGCGCAGCTCTGCCAGACCTGATAAGCATTACAGACAAACCTGTCAGCAGGGTGTCACTCAAAGTGGATTAAGACAGAATTTCAACTTTGACCTTGAGGGTTCTTTTAGGGCTTACGGTTGGCATGACAGCGCCAAAGCTTATATTTTTATAACACAACGAGAAGTGGGTGTGTGGAATTGTCAACTCCGGTACATAATTTTAAATGACAATCGACCTTCAATGAATCAGTGATGACAGGACACTGCAGCAAAACCTCCGGCAGGCACACGCGTGTCACAGTCAGCCCACTGACCACGTTGACTGATGTGTTGTCTATAGTACAGTGCAGGTACAACCGGCTGGCGGGGAAAAACAACTGCTGTCTTCGAGTAGGTCAGTAGCAAGCCTTGATAACTGGATTCTACTTTGCATTCTATCTGCCATGTGCAATCAGCTGATAGCTTATCGGCTCCCAGTTGCATGTAGAACGGTGTTGGTACCCCATAGTGTTTGAAAACTATGAGGCGTTATTTCCTGACCTTGAGCTACGGCCATATACTCCATCTATCTATATTCACTGACAACATCCAGTTTGTAGAAGATAATTGGATTTTGCTGCATGCTGGCGCAGCAATGGAGGGAGCACGGTTGGAGTGGATGGGGACATCCTTAGTAGGGGGTCAATGAACATGGCAGTGACATCAGCCACCTCCCAGTCCTATCGCTAGCTCACACATGAACAGGAGGCAGCCACCCATTTTATACAGACACATGCTGTCTTTTCCAACATAAATCTTTTTAATATGTAAATGGGCTCGGAGCAAAGACTGAGAGCAAAGGGACAGAGCTTTGACGTTTTTTTGTTTTGCTCTGGCAAACTAATATGTAGGTAAGCACAAAGGCATTCCAGGCTACATCTACACTAGTAGTAGTGTTTCCTTTGACTGTTACTCTGTGGTTGAAAATGACGGCTGTGTATGTTGAAAATACAGAAACTATTTTGGAGAAAGAACAACAATGGTGAAAAGTAAGAGCAGGGATTTATCAGCTTGGACTGACAACGAAGTGGAACTGTTACTGAAAGGTCTGTAAGCTACTTAACCGATAAGACTGACTGACGTGCATCGGTCTCACCAAAAGGTCTCTGTTTGTGCCCGTCCAGACTACAAAGCAACCACAGAGTTTTCAAACCAAAACGGCGGCAGCAGTGTTTCCAAATGTCTCCGTTTTAGTGGCTCAGAAAAAGCTGGAGTAGTGTGGACGCGAGGCCCCAAACATAGCAAAAGATATTTTTTAAACCAAAACGCACTAGTGTAGATGTAGACTGAGATACAAAGACTGACAAAAGACAGTTGCAGAGAGACAGAAAAAGCAATAGAGAGCTTCTGAGTGTTTTGTTAACGTGGTCATTCTTGAAAATAGAGGCCAGTGACCAGCATCACTTGGCTTTTCATCCTCAGTTTGACTACATGTTCCCCAGCTGAAGTCGTGACCCTCTGATAGAAAATGAATCAATAGCTCTTTGCCTGATACATGGTATCTAAGGACAGCACGCAGAGATTTCCCTCACCAACACCTGACAAGGAAAATGAGGTTTTTGTATCTTAAGCCACTGATAACATCTACACTGAGTTGTCATTTTATTAAGGCTCTGACACACCAACTCGACGGCCGACCGTTGGCAGAAAAGGCAGTCGGACTGATCAGTCGGCCAAAAAAGTGCGTCGGAACATACCAACTTGAGCGTACGTTCTGCGTATGCGCGAGACGTAATACGTCTCCATAACAGCAGGCGGCGCTAATCTGTATTGTCACCCAAGAAATGAAAACCGGAAATGACGGAACATCTCTCTAGACCTAGTAAACACAGAGCACGCTGTCGTCAGTCATTGTTTTCATCAGAGAGTGGTGATAGTAGTCAAGAAGGATCGTTGTTGTCATTACTCGCTGAACGGGAGGAAAATACGATGGCTAGTAATAAGAAGATAGTGGCGTTGTCAGCTCCGGTTTTCTCGTGCACTGATTCGCTAGTCAAGGGCTAGCACTCTACCAATCAGATTGGTCATTGAGTCCGACTGCCCACCGGATTCAACAAGTCAAATCGGCCCAAATGAAGGCCGACGACTCCTCCGGCTGACGCCGGCACGGAACAGACTCGAGTCACCAACCTCGCCAGACTGTCCGATGGCCGATAATCGGGTTGGTGTGTCAGCGCCTTTAGTCTCACCTAGCTACGTTCATTTAAACTGTTATATTCAGTGTCTCCACACCAGACTGTCAGAAAGGTGTTGATTTGAAATGGGGATCATTTTTTTTACCTATAGTGTGCATTGCAATTGATCTGTATTTTATAACAGCAAATAATTAAGGCACCCTTTACTTGTCAATATAATTCAGCAACATAAACTACACTCTCCTAATGACTGTAGAATTACATTAACACCTCTCTGACAAAAAAAACTGAAAGTGATGAATTTCATAAAGGTTGGATTTCTTGCAGCGCGGTAGTGTTGGAATGCATGTACAATGTAAGCAAGGTGTTCCTAATAAACAGGCAGTGCAACATATGTTCTATATCCCTCTCCGAAATGTTGAGATCCCTTGACAGATGGCAATTCCACAACCACTTCAATAAAACGGATATATTAGAAAGCATAATACTAGATTACTCAATACGTATATACCTATATTGGCCCATGTAATTTGACCCCCATAATAAATCCTGAGGAAAAGTGCGGCCTCTACTGAGCCAACAATCAGCTACATTCTTTCTCTTTGCAATCACACATACAGATGCAAAAACACTGTAGTGAACATGGCACTGTGATTAAGTAAGCTCATAAACCATTAATTAACCACTAAATCTACGGCTATATGAAGATGCAATTTACGCAGCGAGCCAGTACTATATGATGAGATCTTCTCGCTGCTCAAAAGTGCGTGTCGAAAATGGGCTGAAAAGGGCACTTTGACATCAAGTATGTGGACTGTACCCGTTTCTATTTTCATTTAAGCAAATACTGCATGGCTTACCTATGCCTGAAGTCTTTATTTCTGTTTGCCAAAAGCAGCAGAAAATGAGAGAGGAAGAGAACAGAGAGGAAATGTTAGTTGTTAGTGGATAGAATTAAGTAAAACAGTTGTTAGCGGACATAATTAATTAAAGGAGAATCGTGACAAAATATTGTATTTCTTATCTACTCAAACCTTTGTCTTTGCTGACGTTAACAAGGAAATTAATCTTTTCCCTGGAACGTCTTCTGTTAAGACCCCATTAATATCCTCTTCAGCCTGTATCAGGGCCCAACTCCAGCTGATACAGGTGGATGAGACAGGCAGGACCAATAATCCTGAGGCTTTAGGGCACTTCCGTCTATCTCAACCGACCTCAGTGGTTTATGACCTGTGTGCGAGCCCATCTAAGCTCACGGCCCTGGGTGAATGGTGGTAGGCTACTCCGTTACCTGAGCTCCAGGACGCTGGTGACGTTCCCCGTGGTGAAAATCCTCCTCACATAGTTGAAGTCGCCCACGTACAGACTTCCGTCTGAGCCACAGGCCAGAGCCACGGGGGCCAGCAGCTTGTTTCCGTCAGCGAGGCCATTACAGCTGGGGCAGGAGATGCTGCGCCTGCGCCCGTTCCCCATCACGCTGCCGATTACGGGAGGCTGCTGGGAGATGAAGACGTTCTCCCCATTTCCCATGTGAAGAATACCTGATGAGGGCACAGGGAACCGTAACACATGCAACCTGTTTAGGCTTTTCTTAAATGGGATGCAGGCAAAAATGCAAGTGCAGACTAGTGGAGCAAGTGACAACAGATCTGACTGTTATGGCAAATTTTTTTTGCAATTTTGGAAACCAGAGGGTGGCTTAAACAATAGGCACTTAAATCAGTTTATCTCATCTCATTTGAAGCAGAGTGTTTCCTAATATGTCAGAAAGTGCATCCAGGCCAGATTCTCCCAAGAAAAACCTTCAAGAGGCATTATTATACAGCAGCCTATTAATGAATATACAGCACCCAAAATATGTTACCAATGACAGATGTGTCCAGATGTACGTACACAAACCTATTTTTACAAGAACATTATATTAATACAGTTAGTTTACTATACAACAACAAAAATAAGTGTTACCATTAGTAACTGTTGACTGTACTTTTTACCACAGTGATTATAAAGGTGGCAACCAATTTGTTATCTTTAGTTATGTTTACTGTACATGCATATATCAATTCCACTTCTGCAAACTGTTCATGCAATTCACATAATTGCATTAGCCAACAGATCCAAATTAATTCTGCTCACACAACAGAGCTCTGATTTGACTGTAGAGACGAATTACTGTTTGGAGTTTTGCTTAAATAAAATGTGTTACTACATTTACACGTAGCAGCCATCTACACTTGCAATAATCTGCATAAAAACTTGGAATCTGTAGAGAATAGCATTCCAGTCTGGTGTGTAGAGATGCGTAGAGGGCTGTGTAATTTAAGATTTAATCAATTCATTAATTGATTAAATCTTCTGACATGGAATCTGCAAACATTTATACATACCCATGCTGCAAGATGTGTGTTTGACAGGTGGGGGGCAAAAGGATTCAAACAAGATGTTTATGTCGCTCTGTTTCTGCTTGCTGACACGTTACTGATGAGAACTTGGGAAACTTAGACTTTTCTAGTGCTGTAATGCTGCAAGTCTCTGTCTCCCAGTGGCTCCAGATTGTTTATTGCAGTTTAAAAAGTATAGTAGTGAGTAATTAAGTATAAAGTATATTAGATGAACATTTTAAAAGAGAGTGAAAGTCAACACACAGCCAAGAATCTGATGTGACTTTGAATAGGTCTGTTTGTGCACCTCTGCCAACTGAAGCCATAGAAATTGCTCTGTGTGCCCTTGTTTGCCATAAGAGGTGGTCTTAGCAGATGGAAACACAGGCACAATTTCACACCAAAATGGGGAACAAAAAGCCATTGGCACAAGTGGAATAGAAAATGACCACACAGGCACAATCGCAAAACAATGACTCTCCCCGATTAAAAATGGCATTGTGCCTGAATTTCTAACGCTACCTGCTTTGCGCATCAACAAATATAGAGACATATGAGTGCAGTTCATGTGAAGGCATTCGGGCATGTACCCACACACACATGCACGCTATGTTTCCATTAGCATTGCCAATCAACTCTTGGAAAATGTTCAAATATGTTAATGTAAAGATGTTCCTGCTGCCCAATCAATGTAAGCCTATTTGAAATGCAGCATCTGCGTGTCTGCAGTAGTTTTCATGCTTTTGATGGTTCTTGGTGACCTGAGTTCTTTGAACAGCACAGCATTTGGTCTATCAGAAAAGATCAGCCAAGCATCTCCTTCCTGGGACTTGATTTAATCTGTGGGGCTGCTGCTGCTGGTAGTAGCAGACTGACAGCAATTAAATTAGGGATGATTCTAAAAATGCTGGGCATGAACAAGACGTGGACGTGCCAAAGCCAAACTGGCGGTGGAGATGGTGAGGGGCCCACAACGAGCCGCTCTCTCCCTCCTCCGGACAGCACGTTCAGACTCAGCAGGTTTAGTGTGACAGATCAAACTGCCACCTTCCTGCGCAATTTTCACATGAGTATGCCTCATCTCCTCTGATTAGCCCTTCCACACACAAACAGACTGTGAAGCCTAGCTAGTGACAGCGGCTGCCCAAAGGTTTCCTCTCTTCATTCCTACTCCTGCCTTCCAGGAGTAATTTGCTTGCATTGACAAAACTGACCCTCCTCACCTAAAAGCGGACAGTGGTAATAAAAAAGATCTTTCTGAGGCTACATGACTGAATTGAAAAAGCCTAAAAATGGTGGAGACAGGGAGGAAAATTCAATGTTACACTAAAAGCATCATCTAAGCCAGGCACTGAGTGGACATGGTGGCACTTATCTGCATGCACAATGAGACTGTATGTGTAAAATGTGATAAGGAGCGGCAGGCTTGAAGACTTACACCATGCAATATTTCCATCTTAACAATTAAAGTCTTTTATTGAGTCTGAATGACATTTCATATCATAAAATAAAAACACCTGCTAGTTAAATTAGATGCTTGTTTCCAATGTAAATCAACATAAATAGTTGTCTCTTGATTTTCGCTGATATTAATGTAGTGATCTGCATTATGCCATGTTCTTTTTCATCGCTGATGCATATTCTTAGAAGATTCCAACTGCACTGGCACATAGGTGTATTTACCTCAATGTGATTTTAAAAGTCAACAATGGAATACATTCTATAATTAAGATTTCTTGCAATATCAAATGATCTTTTGAGCAAGGCTTTTTAATGAACGAGTGGCTACGAACAGGAATAAAGAAAAAAGAAGAAGGGATCACTAGTTGACTCACCACTCTGGATATTTAAAGCATGGTGCTTGTCTATAGTCCATCCTCCCAGTTTGGAGGCCGTGGTTTCGTAGCCCTGTAGAACAGCAGTCCTCTTCTCCCAGAGAATAAGGTCTGGACATGACTCATACTCAAAGCCCACAGATACTAGGGGAAAAAGCAACGATAAAGCTAGCATTAGTCAACTACACATTTTGGAGTGAATAAAAATGCATTATTAATCAATAAATCAATCAAACTGTATTTGTATATCAATTCAATGTTACACTAAAAGCATCATCTAAGCCAGGCACTGAGTGGACATGGTGGTACTTATCTGCAGAGCACATGCACAATGAGACTGTATGTGTAAGCGGCAGGCTGAAGACTTGTTAAAACACACACACCCACCCACACACACAGTGCGTTTCACTATCTTTGTGGGGACCCGTCATTGACATAATGCATTCCCTAGCCCCTTACCCTAACCATCACAACTAAATGCCTAACCTTAACCCTTACCCTCGCCATAACCTAAGTCTAACCCTATTCCTAAAACCAAGTCTTAACCCTCAAACAGCCCTTTAAAGTTGTGGGGTCCAGCATTTTGACCCCACAAGTATACTGTATTCCCTGTTTTTGGACCCCACATATATAGTTAAAGAACACACACACACACACACACACACACACACACACACACACACACACACACACACACACACACACACACACACACACACACACACACACACAACTAGAACATATTCACATTTAGCAAGCTGGAATCAGAGATTTTTAACTTAAACCGATTAAGCTAATACCAAAATAGTTGCAGATTAATTTAATAGTTTAAAACGAATCGATTAATCAATACATTTTTGCCGCTCTAAAATCATTTACTGGCACTGGACAGTGAAATTGAACACCTTTAGCTTGCAAATACAGTACTAGAATTTCAGAAAGGGCATAGACACACACACACACACACACACACACACACACACACACACACACACACACACACACACACACACACACACACACACACACACACACACAGCTAAACCCAGACTTGCAATGAGGAAACAGTAGAGGCAGAGTAAGAAGTAACTTAAGATAAGGACTAAGATACTTAACGGTAGAAAGATTAAAATAAAAAAAGGAAATAAAAAAATCAACATTAAAAAAAAAGAGATTAGGAGAGTAAAATAGAATAAAACAATATATATATATATATATATATATATATATATATATATATATAGATAGATAGATAGATAGATAGATAGATAGATAGATAGATAGATAGATATATATATATATATATATATATATATATATATATATAAGTAAATAGATAAACACAAACAAGTATATTTTGCATTATATGCAATACAGTACCTTGATCACTTACCAAAAGCTTCTGACAAGCCATAGACCTTCTGGCTGTAGACGTCAGCCTTGTCCCACACAAAGTCATACGAGAGGTTGGGGGCTGCAGGAAACCACTTTCTGAACAGCCTGCCTTCCACAGCCACCATGAGGTGAACCTTCATCAAGTTGAAAGGGATTGTGGAGTGGGTGAGGGTCACCCTCAATATTGACTTGTAACCTGGAGTCCTGCTGCTTAAATATCCGAGATTCATTTCTGTCCCCGGTATGGGCACTTCCTCCTGCAGAGACTGTGGACAGAAAAGGCAGCTCCTAAATGTCAGAAAGCAAACAATGTAAATATCAAAGAGCTTAGAAATCTCATTTATTCAGTGCCGACGGTAGGATTAATAACATGCCTCTGCATGTCCTTTATTTGACGCAGATTATCAATTTGTCATTCCTTTTGGTCAGTGGCCACTGCAACCTTTGTTACATATTTTCATAGCCTTGCCTCCAGCCAAATAGATGGACCCATGGGAAGATTAGAGACATCAATTAGAGGACAATTACATTCATGCGTTACAGGGAATCCAGTGAAGGATTTCTTCATTATGTACTCCAGTGAGTGTTTTCATAATTGAATTAATAACAGCAAGTCCTTCATTAGGACAACAGTCTTGCTTGCAATCCATATGACGATGGCATCACAGGAGTGCCCTTGAGCTCGGAGCTGGCACTGCGATAATATATAGGAGTAATAAAAGTCGGTTTAGAAAGAGACAACGGACAATGTGGCCTTGGGCATTTCCACCGAGGTCAGACCTGTAACCTCTTGATTCAACAGTACCAGCGTTTTCTCTCGGTTCGTGAACATCTGAGGTGCACGTATTTGGTGAGGGTTTAGGGGTCCTCTCTCAAGAAAATGTTCACATCATTTTGGTCCGTTATTACTACTACCACGTCAGTGTCTAAAACGTTGGAAAAGCAGGTGCTGCACCATAGCCATATAATGTGTGTGGGGGGGGAGGCTGAGTACTGTAGGTCAGCAGTCATTGTACAGTGTTTGTATTTCAGACCAAGGGTCGACAGCACTGGTCTGGTTGACCAACTTCTCTCTGCTCTGATTAAGTGACCTCTTGTCGCCTGTCTCCGCGGTACAGAACTAGATGTCAAGTAACAATTAAACAGCTCCCCAAAGCTGCATTGGTCAGAGGACATGCCACTTATGTGTTTTTATTTTTTATTAATGCTCACAGAGTGTGGCCATGCCAGGTTAACTGATCAGAATTCCATTTTAGGGACATCATCCTATTTACAAATGTAAATAGGATGATGTCCCCGTACGGTTCTCTTACTCTTACAGCTCAAGGAATAGCAAAAACAAGGCTACTATACATAGACATGGCTGCATACTAAATTCACTGATATGCCATTAATCTTTTGAAGCAAAGTCAGAGACAAAGTAATTAGAGAAGGGCATTGAGATGTCTTCTAGACATACAGCAGACACACATTGACCTGAGCACACAAGCCCATGTAAGTGTGTGCATGCACAAACAATACACATACACTACACATCAGGGTTTTCCCTACCATTATAAGGCTCAGGTGCAGCACCCAAGCCATTTTGGGCACCACCTAAACTGAATGAATGTAAAATCAATGTGAGCATCAAAACTAATTGAATGATTTTTCTCAGATATAATGGTTGCAGTTGGTCCCCAGTGTACTTCTTTAGCAAGTTTTGTCTTTAAACTTTTATTTATTTATTATCTGTTCCAGCTTTTCCAACGTTTTAGACACAGCTACGGTAATATTAATGGTCCAAAATGATGTGGAATCACACTTTGTTTTTTAAAATTGAAAAACGTAACATTTTCTTAAGGGAGGGTATATAATAATACATGCACCTAAGTCTTCCACAAACCTAGGGAAAACACTGCACCTGTAGACATAAGTATACACGTATTAAATATAAAAGCAAATCCTTTCCAGTGGTACTTGTATGCTTAATCTACTGTAGGAGACTCCAACCCAGGAGAAATTAAAAATGTCCAGGCTGTTTACTGTGTGTGAGGTAATCACCATCACTTTGCAGTGAGACAGTACAATGCACACTGTAAATCGCCCAAGTTCCACAGACCAATTACACCAGAGAGATAAAATCACAGCACTGCCACGAGCCAGAGTTACTAGTACACGTGTACTTGATGAATAGTTTTCAAAGTCTCTCCCAGATGTGTGGCATGAATCATTTGGAGATGAGACCCATGTAGATCACAACCTGCACGACAGCGAAGATGGTGGGGTGCAGAGCGGAGCAGTCACCTGGATTTCGGGTACGACGGTGCGCCTTTCGGAGCAGGAGCCAGCGAAGGCGGTGAGCGGAGCCGGGGACACAACGGGGCTGGGCCGGGTAAAGCTGCTGAGGTCACAGCTTGGGATGTCATTTTCCTCATGGCGCATGACAATGGTATCCATGACAAAGAAGCGTCCCCATGGCAACCAGAGAGTGTGCTCCTGGGTGATGAATGGAGCGCGCTCAAAGTGCAGGGCTATGGCTATGCCCCCGTTGGTCACCAAATCAAAACTGGAACACAGACGCGCACAATGTCAGAGAGGAGGAATATGGATTCACATACAGTGAAGATGGATTATATGTTCTTTCAAACATAAATACTGTGAAAAATCCCATTAGCAATGCATGGAATCTGTTGTGTGTTGAGGATTAAACCAACAATTTACTGTGAATATAATGACTATTTTCTAATTAAGGGTTGTTATAACAGATCAAACAGTAATACATTCCATGCTTTATTAAATGACGGATGTTAAGAAAGGATGCTGTTCCACTATTTAGCATTATCTTTCAGGCACACACTGAAACACAATGGGACGATTAATCACAATGTTAGACGCCCATCTCTTAGTTAACGTCATCATTTGTAGGGTTTACTTGAAGAATGGAAAATAGTAGATGCATTCTGTAAGTTCAGACATGACTGTTTCGCCGTTTCACGTGTGTAATGCACTGACCCTGTGCTCACATTTGTGTGTGTGTGTGTGTGTGAGAGAGAGAGAGAGAGAGAGAGAGAGAGAGAGAGAGAGAGAGAGAGAGAGAGAGAGAGAGAGAGAGAGAGAGAGAGAGAGATTTGTGCTGCAGGATGGAGGCAGCCGCCACTTCACTATCGATCCCTTAGATGAAGGCTGTCCACTCTAACATCAGTCTAAAAGCCCTGCAATGCAATCCCATCTACTGTTGCTTAAGGGCCTCTGCCTCTGGTCTGACCTGAGTGGGTCTCAGTAAACAGGCTGCACTGTGGCAATTTCATCCTCTCTAGCTGCCGCATGGTGAAAACAGCATGCCTGCACCTGCACCGGATTTCTGCAGCTCTTGTCACTTCTCTCTTAGAGCCAATTAGCACCTGGTCACCCACGGGCCCCTGAGACAGGGTCTGATGCTCACACGGGAGGCATCTTCTTTTTTTCCAAATTAGAGGTAAAGAAGCAGGTCCAAATAGTGGCTTCTAAATCAGGTAACTTCCCTCTTGGTTTAAGCTACTATATAAAGAATCCGCTCAGTGGAACATCCCTTGAGGCTAAACATCTGATTGGCTCTGGCAATAAACAAAAGGGTTGGTCCACTCTTGGTTGGGTGTGAGTTTGTCCATTAGTAGAGGCTGCAGTGCTGATTGAGGGGCTGTGAAAGTCGCACCCTTGTGTTGCCGTGATCCGTCAGTAGCCATACAACTGTAGCCGGTAAGTCTGCATGACACCTCGCAGGCTAAGGCTACGCACACTTAAAACACATCTGGACAGGTAACCATGGGCAGCGTGGCCAATCGATGAAGGGATTCACTCATGTTATCACTCATGACAACAGCCTTAAGCCATGTGACAAAACATATTAGACTACCTACAACAGCCTTGTTTGCTTGTGCCCTCAGGGAATGCATCAGGCTCAAAGAGTTAACCCTGCCAATCAACTCAGCGTGGCTCATGCTGATTATATGCAATCATTTCTCAGCCATTGTATACTTATAATGAACTGGACAGTATCTACCTGATGTTCAAGTGAATCAAGGACACACACATGGGAAGGGGGAATACAAACTGCATAAATGCTATGGTTATAGGTGAGGAAAGCACTATGTGCGTTTGAATTAGGTGAGAGTACACTAGTATTAGTTCCTCACCAATAAGAACCTCAGTTATGTCCTCATTCACTAGTGTGGCCTCCACTACAATATGTCCGCATTCACTTATAAACCGTATTTAAAAGGGAATTTTGGTATTTTTTAACCTGGCTCTATTTTCCCATGTTTTTGTGTTTAGGAGACTAACATTAGGAACATCATTTTTTGAAATTGGTCCAGTATAGCCCTGTAGCCAACAGCCTTGAACAAGGCTGTAATGTAACCCTATATATGGGTATATGCGCACCGTTAAAGTTCTTGTTGTTGCCACTGACAGGGTCATGTTATTATTGTATTATTATTATTATAAGTGTCTGACTAAATTGGGGGGAAAATTGTGAAGTCTCGTTCTGAAATCTCGAGAGGTGACATGTTGAAGACAGTGGGAGAGCGGGGAGAGAGGAGTTCTGGGGAGTTTGTTGTTTTGGAGTACAGAAAGCAAAGCTTTGTGTTATCTAAAAGAGGTTAAATTGCGCATTTCTGAATTGTGCCAACAAAATGCCGAGCTACACTTCACACAGCCTTTCGTAGACTTTACCTTTGGATACGATCAAGCTGAAGTTGTGGCTAGTTGTGCTCCAGCTACGAAAGGATCCTAACACCCCGGTCCATATACTGCGCCTCATAGACCATCAGCTATGCAGTGGCCATTTTAACCATTTATTTATAAAAAGACAGAAATGCTATTCACATTAGTCACTTAGAAACAAAAACATGGGAAAATATAGTCCCGGTTGAAAAATAGAGAAATTCCGCTTTGCAACCTGATCTCACAGAATTCTGTGACATGAACACGGCCCCTTAACTCAAAATCTGTGGCAGTTTCACAGAATCAAAGCTAAAAATTCCGTGATGGGCCCACGAAAGAATTCCATGAAATGAACACGGCCCCTTAAGTTAAGGCAAAGGTCGTGGGTGGGCTTACATTTCCATGACACACGGGACAACAACAGGACGGTTGGGTTTAGTTAACGTGACAAGCGGGACACGATCCCCAGTATCCTGGGTGAAGGTCCTATGTTTGACCCATCCACCACCCCATCCAACCTCCTTACGTGGATTTTCGGGCTTTCATACTACTCGCTACCGTAGTCGCTCCTTATGCTACGTCATCTTCTCATTGACTTTACATTGGCATTGTTTTCCGTGGTGGCCACGTGAAATTTTCACACATTCCGTGCCACCACCACGTAATGCTGTGTTAACATACAAGATATAATCAATGACAAAAGAAACTAAAAAAGTATAATAATTATGAGTAAATGTGAGATGTGGCCATTATACCGTGCCATCTTGGGACGTTAGGGTGAATCTTTGTACAAACTGCCAAGTAGTCAAGTGTACACTGCATTTCCCATGTATATAATGGCTCTTAGAGGTTCTTGCAAGCATGTATGCAATAATGTAATAAGCTGGAATCCACGTCAGCATGCTTCTCATTATTGGAGAAAAGCATAAAAGGAATTAGGTGTGTGTCAATGTTTAGCCAGTCAGAAAAAATAGCTACACAGCTGTAAAGAATCTAAACTAACCTCTCTTGTTTAGGCCAGAAAACTTTTCAAGATAGTGGAAAAGGTAATTTAAAAACTAAGCCCTTGGACAATAAAGAACACATCATAAAAATGAGTTGAGACAGCTTTCCCATTTCTAAGTGGCTGAACAGGTGCATTTCTGATTTCACGCTGCACTGAGCCAGTTTACAGTGATTGCAGGGGAGTTGCAGGAGACAGGGCATGTTTACAGGGGAAGTTGGGAGATGGAGTAGTGTTTACACATATGCCGGAAGGAAGAAAATAGTATAGAGCTTTGCGAAGGGAAAAACGGAGTGATGCATGACAAAAAAAGGAACATAAATGGGAAAAGGATAGAGATGAGGGAAGCCAGTGCAGTGGAATGGACATGAGACCTGGGCTTAAGGAAAGCACAGGACATAAGTGAGAGAGGAGTGCCCAGAAAGGAAAGGCTTAAGGGCAGTGGGAAATGGGAGGAGGAATAGCGTGAAGGGATGGAGAGCAGATGAAATAAGTGAGGAAGGTTAATAGTGGAGATGAGAGATTTTTTTTTTTTATAAAAGTTGGAAAAAGGGGAGACTGACAAAAAGATGGAAGAAATGAGGAGAAGCAAGAATGATCAAGATCAAACCTGCGGCAATATGTGGGCTTTTAGAGTGTCAGTGACTGATAAAAGTGTCAGGAGGAAGTGGGGCTTGGAGAGCAAACACCAATTCATGCTGTGCTGCGATAGAGAGGCTTGGTTTGCCACAAGGCCTTACTAACACTGACTACTATTAGAGATACAGAGAAATTGGAGGTTGTGAGTGTGTTCTGTATGTGTGTGCAACCTGATCCAAAAAACATTAAAAAAAAGAACAGAAATTATAAAGACACGGACTACGTTTAAAGCACATAGTATTCCAGTGTTTGCCTTTATTCCGAAAAAGACAATATTCCGACTAAGCTGTTTGGATGGCTAATGAAAATAAAAAAAATCCATTAATATTCTCGTTTACATGCAGCCGTGCAAAACAGGACAGCAAAACCGGTGGTGGACTTGTTCGACCGTGCAAACACAGCCTCCATCTTTCATTGCTCTAACCACCTTCTAGAAAAGGTCGGCGTTGCGATGTTTGCGCATATCCAAAAAAGTATTTTGTAATGTTCAAAGCAGCTGTGTTTCTCTATTCCGACCAGAGGTGTGGTCTTTTATTTTGGGCATGCATCTCTACCGCAGCCGTGCAAACTCTTGGCTAGTTGGTTTGTGTCCAACAACCATAGCGATGCACAGAGCTGACCGCAAGCGGTAAACAGGCAAGAGGCCGTAAACTGTCACACACTGCAGTAAAAACCCTGATTAGGACGCAGATTCTGAATGCGCTGTATACATGTCCAAAGAATGCCTCTAAAACCTGAATAATACCGGCATATCCCACATGTCTTAATCAGGAAATGCTATATTCGGAAAAAGGCCTTATTCGAAATATCCAAACAGAATATGCTGTTTACATGACCCGTACCAAATCTGGAATATTGTCATATTTGGAATAATAGTGGAACGTGCATGTAAACGTATTCAATGCTACCCAAAGTTTTTCTCTCAGGCCTTTGTCTTTCACTCCAAGAAAGACGTGGAAACCAGTCTGAGTTTTTTGTCTAGATTGCTGAAAAACTCTCGCTGGCTCAAAGAAAGGCAAACTCAGACTTTTCCCACTTGTTACTTCAACACTTTCTCCAAAGGGGTTCTAGTGTTACTGTGATAAAAAGAAAACGACAAGAAGCTTGACAGTGACTTCATTGACAAGGTTTTCTGTATCTTGCATAGGCAGAGGGTTTGTGGAATAGCCTGAGGAACATAGTGGTAATGATCTCTGTCAATCCGTGCATTTGTTTTTGTTTTTTTAGAGATGCACTGATTGACCGCCGGTGACCGGAATTGGCCGATTTTAACGTCATCGGCCATGACCGGCGACCTGCCGGTCAGTCTGACATGTGCCGATTTTATGCCCGTCAAATTCACTCGGGAGGAGCATGATTTACATCGCGCAACATCAGCACCACACGTGCACACGCAGGGTTTCCGCTATATGCATGTAGCAGCGGCGCACTGCCGCTCCATCAGCCGTTTATGAAATGTCATAAAGTCATAATTATACACGGCTCGAACAGTCAGCTGCTCTCTCTCTCTCTCTCTCCCCTCTGAGGCTGAAAAACTGGAACATGAAAAACGCACTCACGCGGGTCCCGTGAAATATGACAGCTACAGTTTATCGGAAAATAGCGTTGGGCACACTGACCTGAGACACTGTAAACAAACAAACAACAAGAGACGCTGTAGTCCTCCGACACGCTGTATTAACGTTACGGTTTACAATTTCCAGGTTAGTGGGGATGCATACCGCTCAAAACCAACATTAAAAACGTAGTAATATTTAAAGAGTTTAGTTTTGTTGCTAAACTGTAAAATGAGCGGTGATGTTAAACCATCTGTTTCAGGTAACGGCATTCTAGGGTACCGTCTATTTGCTGGATTGTTCAGAGGCAACCGCTGGTAGCTAACGTTAGCAGATAAGCCTGTTGACAGCAACAGTAGTGTTCATGTTTATGCACAATGACACATAAAGCAAACTTGCTAAAAAAGGAACTACACGCTGTTTTCAGGTAACGTTACTGTTGACGTTCAAACAGGCCTGTGTGCGTTTTGAGAAATATCTTTATACTGCATTAAGGCTATATTTATTTTATTTTTATTTGTTATTTATATATTATTGTATTGCCGTTACCCGTTTTCCCTGTTTTCATACATACAGAAGTTTAGTTTTCTAAATATATCACGTTTTTAGTTGGATATCGGATGTGAAAAGAAGGAAATGGTTCTTCCATAACATTGTACTTTAGATGTGTGTGAATTTCCCCCACCAGGAGTCATTTATATAGTTCTATTTTATAGTGATCGATTATCTATTTAAAAAATGTTTTATGTTCTATGCAAAATGTAACATTTTCTATTAAAGAAAAGATGGAAAATAAATATTTGTGTGTGCTGTAAAGTGGTTAGAAAAAATGAAATCTGAATCGGCTAAAATCGGTATCAGCTGGTCTAACTCAAAGAAAATCAGAATTGGCCTAGAAAGTTGTAATCGGTGCATCTCTAATTATTTTATGGACATAGATTTAAAACAACCACTGATTAACTTTAGGATTATTTTTTTTACCCACGACATCTACGGCAAAAAGGTATTTTTAAGCCACAACAAGAGAGGAGATCGATGCGAAGCAAATGAATAGCAGGTCTGTGGCCTAAACTTAAATGTCTTACTTAATTCTCTAAATCTTCCATTGTCAAATAAATAATGTCCATCTGCACTATGTTTCATAGCCCTAGTGAGCTGCTTTGATTTGGCATATTTTATTCATTCCCCTCCCTGCTGCTACTGAAGCATAACTTATGAGTGTACCAGAAAGGCTTTGTTTGGTTTCTCTGGGAATTGAGCCGAGAACTGGGAAATTGGACCAAATGAAAGCACAGAGCAGATCAATGGCAGCATAGTTTGCAGTCGCAACTGTGTTTTTTATTTTTACTCCATCATTAGAATTCAGCACAGCTTAAACTACATTATTTGACAATATTATAAATATCGTCGTCACATCTTTGTACAACATATTTAGGCAGCGGTTAGTGGCACGTGGATTGCATCCCTTGTTTCGGTGTGCGTATGTGTGTGTGTGTGTGTGTGTGTGTGTGTGTGTGTGTGTGTGTGTGTGTGTGTGTGTGTGTGCGCGCGTTGATATAAGGTAGAGGGCTCTTACCTTCCATCCTGCCTAGTGATTGTGTAACCATAGGACGGGTTGTTGATGAAACTGATGTTGACGCCAACCAGCGGTGTTCCATCCGATGTCACTACTTGTCCACGAATGACACAAGCATGGCTGCATGGGAGTGAGAAAGACCAACACAGTTACAATGATGGAGACTTTTCGAAATTTAACCAAGAACAGTAGAGTGTAAAAAAAAAAACAAATACATACAGTATGGATGTTAGAAGGAAATACTGTACACAATAAACAGGCGTACAGAAACAGAACAACCTAGCGCCTCCTAGGGTGTCGCTAAAGGTTTTTCTATCCAGGGTGAAAGGATAATGAGATAAGGAAGCTTTACTCTGCTTTCGCTCTAATTAAAAAAAAGAGGATTTATCTTTTCCATTACAGAATGCACGAGAGGGAAATAATAGGACTGCAGATTGCAAGACTTGCTTGGCTGGTTATCAAGACCTTGACAGATTTCCAGACTGACATCAGGTCTCCAGAAGCTGCATAAATTAGATCTGATCATCAGTCCCCACCAATCAATAGCGGGAAGTCATCCAAATTCACCCCTTAATCTTACTGAACTGTTGAGTTGAGACCTTGCTGTATCACGTCTCTCGCGGAGAGTTCTGCCCGTGTCATTAGCAAGGCCCAACTCATGGCCGGCCACCGTTTCTGTAGTCGTTTGCAGAAAATGGGTCCCCTAACAAATGCCTCACTGCCACTTCTTCATCAGACCATGGCTATTTTTAATACATTTGGGTCTTAAACACTGCCACGTACTGGAAACAATTAACACTAGTGTGTTAGTAGCTGCCCTCATCATGTCCTTACCAGAGGCAAGAGCATTCACCCCACACTACCCAGGGTCCCCAGAAACCCAGTTTTATGTTAATTAGGCCGGGTCTCCTTCAGAAGACCTTGGCTGTCCACCACTGCAATGTAAACAAGCAAGGGGATACTGCTCGGAATCCTAAACCCAAAGATCTATCTGGATGTATTTACATAGAATTACTACTAAAGTTAACCTAGCACTGGCCTGGCTGTCTATGATTAATCATTCATGCCGATGGTTTATTTTAGAGTCTTGTTTGAAGAGGCAATCATCCCCATTTTCTTCAGATGGAGCTGCGAAAGTGGAACTATCTCCTTCCTGCCTCTGTGAGCCACATGGGGAGATGATTCCTCGCTGTCAAGACAAATGATTTAAATATTGACATCAAACAGAGAGAAAGAGCGGCAAAGGAAGCGTGAAGCATTCGCTGCAGAAACTTCCCGTCCGTAGGAGATTTTTACTAGTCCAAGAGGATTCGCAAAGTCGAAAGGGACTTCACAATATCTCCAAGCTCCAGTTTATCATACAGGGCAAAGGGAGGACATGTAGTGATAAATGAACTCAGCAGGAAATCATCTCTAGTTTATGTTTTTTAAAGAGGGAATATGATGGATGGCGAGACTTACTCTTACTCTCACGTGAACGCGCAAAACTAAGGGGAAGGGGTAAGGGGAAATGGTAAGACAGAGAAATGAGACGCAGCCTCAGTCTAGTCAAGTCATGTCAAGTAAGTTATGTTAACCTAACCTTATTTCCCCAAATGGGAAACTTGATCTGCAGTAAGGAGTGCAAGGTAAAAACACACTTTCAAACAACATACAAATAAACAGGACACCAATACAAAGACATGAAGTACAAAAATGTTGTAAAATGTATGTAATATATACAACACAATTTTACACCACAGGAGCAATCTCTAGAAAATTCTACATTACATGCCGAGTCATTGCACATGGAACAAAGGAGTTTCTACTCCTACTGCTCTTGAACCAGAGTACTTTTGTTTCATGAACAACTAATGTTATATCAATTTACCACAAACGCCAAAATTGGAAAATACCCCCCTTTATCAGCGTGTAATTGTAAGGAAACTGTTCAGTAGTATTTCAGACAAAATAAAAAAGACAAGCCAGACTTAAGTAGAGAGAACTTTCGATGAGCGAGGCTAATAAATGGTACCATCACCGCAGAAGCTAAAAAAAACATCATTAACCACACAAATGACTTGATTATAGAGTAAACCCTGATGCAAACATAAGCATGCCACTGCAGCCCTTTCTTTCTCTGCCTGCAAGTTCCCCAGCACACAAAAGAGTGTAAAACGAAGAGATGTAGAGATCTCCAAATATACAATGCTGCTAAAAGGGATAGAGAACACTGAGAAGAAAACAAACAAGAGATTTTCTGACACCAATGCTAACAAAAGTTATATATAAAATAATAAAAGCACAAGGCTGTAAAGCGAGTGGCTTGCTGCCTTGCTTTTATAAGCCAGCTATCAATCTTTGCCCAAATTGTTCCATGGACTAAGTTCCTGTTTACTATTCTAGTCAGCATCCACAGCTGGGCCTTGGCAGTCTCTTGTATTATGTGTCACGGTGGAGAGTCGAGAGGTTTTACGCAGTGGCAGATGCTTTATTCAGTGGCACCTTTGCAGCTTTTTGTGGTGGGAAACATCAGAAATAGCACTCCAACATGTCTACTAGCATGAGGAAGCAGTTCATGGATCAATAAAGGGATGATCAGGTGACCAGTGCAGGCATATCAGGAAGATGCTGAGACCGCACCCTTAAGGCTCATCTGAAGACCAGAGCCCCCTGTCATAACCGCTCATATCTGTCAGTGGGTGGGGAATGAATACCAAGCATGAATAATAGATCATCACTGATATTTTTAGGTGAGCAGAGGCCTCCAATCTTGCAGCTCGTCTCTGGATTCTTGATTTTACTTATTTATGGCTGCATCTTCTTGTGAGAGAGACAAGAGTATTACTCAACCCTCACTCAACGCCTCTCTCCCTGTCCAGTGAAGAAATGCAAAATGTTGAGTGGTTCTTGAAAGACAGAAAAATGTCAATGAGGGAAAATGTCACATAGTGTGTTACAAGCGGCTTTTTCTCATGTATCTTTTGACACTAGCACACAAATAGTTTAAAAACAGGCTTTGGAGATTGATGCCAGATGATGTAACTCATATAGATATTCTTTTTCTTTTTCCAACTGCAAACTGAGCGACTACTGATGTCTGATCATATGCAAATGACTAACTAAGAAATAAAAGAGCCACATGCTGAATACGGACAGTGGAGAGATTAAAAACAAAAAACAAACATGTTTTACTGCAAACAATGAGCTAAGATGGACAGCACTGGGGTGGCAAACAACATATTATTCACATTTCAAGAACCAACCGATAGTAATACTAATGTGTTCTGTTGCAAAAGATACCATTGGAAATGATCCTGCTGAGCAGGGACACTTTTGAAATCAATTTTTCCTTCAAGAACAAAGCTACAGCTCTGCTGGACTAAAAATAGATATGTCTTAACTACAACCTTCTGCCATATCTTTGAAAAAAAGAAGTAAAAAAGCATCAAATAACAACACCACGCTGTGAAGTTTGTTTGATTTGTGTGCTGTTTTTGACACCATTTTATAAAATGTAGAGAAATATATACTCAATTTATTTTATTCTTAATTTATTTTTGTTTTGACTGCTGCCTGTTTGTTTCACAGGAGCATAATAGGCCGAGATGCGAGAGATCCATAAGCAAGTGGGATGCAAATAAGGTGACACACAAGCCTCACAAGCGATTAAAGATGAAAAGAGAAGGAGACAAAGGAAAAGAGAGGCAGGGGAATCTTATGGGACGTTGACAGCCTTCCTGCCTGATACGAAAGCGCCTCAGATTCCATGGCTGGGGTGTCGTGGGCACTGCCTCTGGGAGTGGGACTCTGATGGATTACAGTAAAAGTAATCATAATACATGAATATGAGATGCCTGTCGTGCAAGGGAACGCTTCTTGCTTTTTGTCACATTCTATGTTTGTCCATCATCATCTGTCCGTCATCCTTCTAGCTATGCCCGCCACCAGTCCCTGCCCATTTCAGCTTCCACTGCCTAAAGCTGCCTCCCCCTCCATCGCATTCACAATTTGTTCTGGGTTTAAAAAAAAAAAAAAATTAATTAAAAAGCTAATATCTTACACTCGCTAAGATCTGTCAGTGCAATAACAATAGCGTTGTAATTGCTGGCCTTCATAATGAAAACCACTGACTGATTTGTGCTTGCATCTGAAATATCATTACTTGTTTGCTATAATGCAAATTCAGTTAAGATCACTGTTTACTCCAATGGAAATGAGCAGAGCTACACAACTGCGTATACAATCAAAGAATTCAAATGTGGAACAAATTAAATCCAGCAATGACTAATTTAACTGACTCAACTGAATTAGAAGGATCTCACAAGAACACGACGCATGAAAAACAAATGACGATGCAGAAAAAAAAAGAAGAGAATTCTGGGGTGTCTGGTGAGAGTAATGCACAAGTCACTCACTTTCCATCGAAGGGGTTGGCTCCAGTGATGACGTGGGTGCTGTCTCTGCCCACCAGGAAGTGCACGCGGTCATAGAAAGTCTGCAGGTTGCTCTGTGCAGAGGACATCTGTGTCTCCTGGATGATGTCCAGGGGGTCCGGGGAGCCAACACACAGAGAGGTGGTGTGACAGGTCGCCTGCAGACAGCAGTCTGGATCCATGCAGTCCACTAGGCCATCTGACAAGGTCAAACAAGACACACACACACACACACACACACACACACACACACACACACACACACACACACACACACACACACACACACACACACACACACACACACTCTAATTAAACACACCTGGCAAAAGAAACTAACGATATATATTTGATTCACTGGGGCATTATTGACTTTGGTTGTTGTCTTACGATATCATTGGAGCCATGCTATGTACATCTCATCATGGAGAACATTTGAACACCTCTAGAATTGCTTGCGGTGTTCTGTGTGTAATTTGGATGAAATAACACAAGACAAGAAAAAAGAGCTGCTGTGCAATGCACTTTACTTCACTAAAGTGGGTCATTGGACTCCCTACCCTTTGCTTTCAGGGGCCTATCTGGCCAGATGGGTGATAAAAATAAACCCTGCTGTCAGGAGTCAGTCAAATCCCCAGCAACACCCCTTCCTTGCCAGGGAGAGCCCTGTACTGTGATTGTAGAGGGGGGGAGGGGAGGGGGGGACAGGGACGATGACAAAAAGCCCCTGTATATATAAGGGATTCTAGCACATTGCTCAAACCCAGAATAAGGTCTGGAAGAAAGGAAGTCACGTCTTCCATTTGGCCCCCTGAGTGGCGCAGCCCCCTGGCTGGGTCTCTGTGTGTGCATGGCTCTGCTCGGGGCTAGTTAGAGGGCAGAGCAGGGACTTCCTCCTGGGGCCAGCGCACGCTCGAGGCCTCGGGCCAGCTACTCTGCTTTTTAATAAAAACCTGTTGTCCAGTTGATTGACTGGAAGCCATTCCTCATCCTCACCTGCATACGAATACAAATGGAAAGCCTGAAGCGGGTACAGTATATTCTCAAGCACAGAGGTGCTTCTTTCTAGAAGTCTAATCATGTCTAGCTAAGAGTCCCTGCTGATGTCTGGCCAGTGTCAGAAGGCATTGCTGTGTGCTGTTTGTGATTTTACCTCCATCGTTGTCCTTGACATCACTGCAGGCAGTTTCCATAGAGGTGTCACAGCCAGTGCCCCTCCAGCCCAGCTGGCACACACAGTACCAGCCATTGTTACCCAGAGTGCACCTACCATTTCCATTGCACAAACCAGGACAGCCCTCTGTGTAACAAAAAAGGACAATGACAGAGGTCAGCACTGAATATTAAATCAAGCCGGTTTAACGGGGAACAGATTAAACAGCCTACTGTATATTGTTTGTGAACAAACACTAACAATCAAAATACGACAACAATGCGGGCTTGCTGATGACAATAGTATGTGTTGCTAATATTTCTCTGATAGCAATACACTTGTAAGAGCCATTTTGGTTCATGTGTTTTGGTTGTGTTTGTTTTGAACCTCCCGCCACTTGGCGCACTGTCAATTACACTGAAGGTATAATTATTATAGAGGTAACTGCACACAGGTGTTGCTGACTCTGGAGAAGCAAAGTATTTGTTAACCGTGTGGTAATGGAGGTACGTTTTGTTTTGTCTATGATTTGGAAATAGACTAATGAGAGATAAAGCGGCTGTACTCTGCTGATTATGAACGATAAGAGATAAATTGGGTTTGTATTGTTAACACTGGACATATGGTCGGTATACGTGCAGTTAGGTGTCCCAAATTCCATATGGGAGTTACTACGTGCAGTTTAGTGTCCCAAATTCCCCATACAATAGCCCATTTCCGACCGGAGGGATTTTTGCAGTTCCTAGAACATAACGTTCCTAGAACCCTTTTCTTCTCCTGTTCCGACTGGACCAATTTGGGGATTCCTAAGTTCCTCTAACCACAGTTCCTGTAACTCTTTCAGCTCCTACTTCAGGGCAGGGTCTTTTCCCTTTTCTGCATAGTGGTGGTTAGTTGGCTGTGTTATAATAACAAAAGGTCAGTTCCTATGGCCACTTGGCCAGTGTGAATGCAAATGGGAAAACCGGTTTTGGGGGAGAGTAGTTAGTAGAACTGTTTAGAAGTGGACTGTTCCTATAACTACGTTCCTGTAACTACTTGGTTGGAAAGAGGCTAATGTCCTTCATTATGAACCTGCTAAACCACCTGTTTTAACAGGTGTTTGGGTTAGGGTTAGGGCAACCTGTCTCAAATAAGACCCTCATCATTTGGGACACTTAGTTTTTGGAAAATAATTTGGGACACTAAACTGCACGTATACCTATATGGTTATCTACTGCATGCGTCTAAAACATACCTCTTTGGGTTAGCCTTCAACATTACATAATATTACATTTCACCTGCAGTTATTTTCTTTTTTTTTAAGTGCTTAATGTACTGGTTTTATTGTAAAGTGTTTTTGAGTAGAAAAGTGCCATATAAATAAAACGGATTATTATAATTATTATTAAACAAAGAGGCTATCAATCAGCTGCCGTGTTGGCCTTTTTTTTTTGATAGGCAAAGGGGTCACTACAACACTAAAGTCATGTTAAGAATGTAAACGGGTGAGGGTTGCTATAATGACTCCCAGCTGAAGTTGATTAATTCAATACACCTTTTTGTGAAGCTTCTAATATCCCTTTGAAGTCCAATCAGATAAGAGGGATCTTCTAAATCAATATTCACTCATTACTACAGTAGATTGGCCTCCTGTATCTATGCTGCTACAGCTGGAGAATGAGCAGAGGTGACGATGCTGGCATTCCTGCACAGAATTGGATCCGTTTATATGTGATTTTTTTTCCAATTTTGATGATTATAGTATTTCTGCTTTTGTTGTCTGCAACAAACAAAACTGCATTAGTTACTGAAAAAAAGCTTAATATCATAATTTGCTTTCTGTTTTGATAAGTTGTCTCCAGACCTTTTCCTTAGCAATCAATAGCATCATCCCTTCAGGGAGAGTGTGTGTTCTGTCATTAATCAAAGCAGAATGCTAAATAAAATGTGAATAAGGAGGAGCTGGATAGCATTATGCAGGGGAGGACTTTGCTTGCTCTGTGTTCCCCGGGCATGTGAACCCAGGGGATCTAAAAGCAGTCTGGAGCAGACCGACAGGTGAGACATTCCTCTGCTTCCCTCTGGATAGGTCTTCACAAGGACATAGATCAGAGGATTATCTTGCCCATTTTTCTAGGGCTGTTTGGCATTTATCTGGTAGCTCATGATTCGTATCCCCTCGATGAGGCAGAGGGTAGCATCTCAAGATATCAAACGCACAAGGCTGTCACAGTTTGTGTTGTTAGCAAGCTGCCTTGATAGGGAGAATGCTAGGCTGACCCATTTTATCAACTAAAGAGACTAGGGCGGCTGTCTCAATGCTCTTACATCACACGGGGAGAATAGGAGTGGGAGAACGATCGAGCTAGAAAGAAAGAGAAACGGTTACGGTGAATGGGAGGCATGTATTAAAGGGAGAAATATCAGATGAAGGAAGAAACAGTGATGAGAAGGAAACGGAGATAAGTACTTAGGAAGCTAAAAAGGTAGAAGCAGTACCAAGAATAGATGTGTAGCTGAGGAAGGCATCAGTTGCATTTTGGTCGGTGCAATACAGAGAAAGGAAAGTATCATGACATGATTGATAATACAGCCATGGACCAATGAACCATCCACATTTATGCATATTATTGCACATGTATGCCTCATAAATGGGGATTTAAAAAAGTAAAAGCAGAACTAGTGTACATTTCAGATTATTGGAGCAACTCTGACAAAATATTGCCAAATAATATCTCCAACCTATCTGTGGTTCCCTTCTGTTCTCATGATTGTCTAATATAGAAAGCTAAGGCACTATATATATGGACCAATTTTGGTATTTTATATATATATATATATATATATATATATATATATATATATATATATATATATATATATTTATTAGGGCTGTCAAAATAATTAATGCCGATGCTGTTAATTTCTATTAATTAATATGAGAAAAAAAATAACGCAGATTAATCCATTCCATATTGACGTTTGACCCGGAGCCGTTCTAGCCACCATTGGACTGTAAAATGAAGGAGGGAGATGAGAATGTGCTGCCTGGATCATTAATTGGAGCATTTACTTGTAAAAATCTTCTTCCTGCCAACCCTGGCTACCGAAATCTGGTGCCACAGATATGTCTGCGCTTCTCTCTGATGCTCTGAAACAGACGATACAGGCAACACAAACACCGCTGCACGTGACGCTAGTTAACACTATACTCGACAGCAGCTAACGTTAGCCTACCGCTAGCTAGTAGCTGGATTAAAAACTGTTAAAATGCTGACAGCTAACGCTAAACAGTGTAAAGTTTGACTGTGTTTTACTGTAGAGGATTCAACACCGGTATGTAACCATTGACATATATAAAATGGACCAACAGATCCCGTGTCTCTGGACGGAGACCAGTGAAGGATATTAGAAGCACTTTTCCGGTGAGCACTGAGCGTTACTGTGCAGCCTCCAACTGAGAGGCGTAAATGTGACGTGAGCAACCTGTCAGAAAGTTGTAAGTCTTCTGATAGCTGTGCCAAGAGAAATCTCAATCATTCCCAATCTCGCAGAGACGGAGAGCGTAGGTATATGTTAGGAGATAACATAGGCACAGGCTAATTATTGCTAACTAAAATGCTAGTTAACATTAGTAATTACACTTAAACAGCTAATGTGAGTTGAAACTGCCTGTGCGCTTCTCCTGTACTATACGGTAATTCCTCTACTATGAGACATTAAGTCGTGTGGTTATGACACAATCGTTAGCCTATTTTTACAAAAACACCTGCTACGGAGCCATAACGTGAGATACAAGGTAATGGAGCCTTTTATACATTGTCGTGTTTCTTTAGAAATAAACAATGGACAAATAGAGTCTTTAAACGCTTCAGATGTAAAGTTATTCGCTGTCAAAGTGGCGCCAAAATGAATGGCAGTCAATGGAATGATAACGGGAAGTGATGGCTTATAAGAATTAAAATGGCGCCATAGGAGGTTCGTGGTCCGAGGAGAAGCTTACCCCCTTGTATGTAACAATGTGAAGCAGCTGCCATGGAAAAACAAAGACGGTGCGTTCAATGAAACTGGTAAACTACAATCTTGTGGTGCATTTGAAGTTATTGTAAATGTCCTTTTCCTTCTGGTGGTTGTTTTTGTAGTTCAACAGCAATTTACTAGTGAAATAAGTTATTGTTATTGTTATACATTATTATTAAATAATTTAATTTTGACCATATGGCCTTAGCAATAAACAAGCCGTTCTTTAATGTCACCAACTGTTGTTTAGTACCCTTCTTTTTTTCTTTTCTTTTTTTACTTTCTTAAAAAGTATCAGTTCAGGCACCGTTAATTATGTACGCGATTAATTTAGATTAATTAATCACAGAATATGTAATTAATTAGATTACATCTTTTAATCGATTGACAGCCCTAATATATATATATATATATATATATATATATATATATATATATATATAGTCCAAGAACGAATCATGAAACATGGCAAGTGCTCCTTTGAATTTATGTAAAAAAAGAAATGAAAGAAAATAGTAACTAACATGGGGATAAATTGTGGAAAATTTAAAAATGGTAAGAAAAAGAAATGATCCTGTCTCAATTTTCTTCTTGTTACCCTGAAGAAAGGGACCCACAGTTGAAGTCTAATGCCATTACAAAGTGTCTTGCCTCCTAGACACGTTTGGATATTAGGCGTCCTTTATTGAGCAAATGGACAAAACAACTCTGGTTTAGACCAGTGGAGACAGATGATTAGTAAGCTCCGAATGTTTATCACAAGGATAAATAAAGATCCGTTCTCTGCTGGCCCCAGTTCAACTTAATTGGCAGGCCTTTCAGAGATGAGCCCCCGCTGAGCCCTGCCTGAAACAGCTCCAAACTTGAGGCTGCACGTGTTCAAAGGACTCCTCTGGCAGCCATGCTCATGCCAGGTGGTCCATTACCAAGGACACAGCGAGAGTGAGCGAGGGTGCTGGAGGCAGAAAGGCAGGGTTGCTGCAGAGCCTCCACCCACTGCTTGCCCTGCACCAACCAGACCATGAACTCTTTTAATTAGAGAGGATGCGGCCTCAGCACCTATCAGGCCCTGCTCACAGCTGCACACTCATCCATAATGCATGGCACAGGTTATGAAGCCCTTTTTTCTCTCTCTTATTGAGAAAGCGAGGCCGCACACAAACCAAATATTCAACACGTATAGAAAGCAGCACAACTTGACTCGCCAGGTGTGAAAGTGCTAAGTGGAGATTATTTACTGTGTGACAATATGGCAAAAAGTTGATGGGAGGTGGGGATCTTTAGAATGAGTTGTTTGGGGCGACAAGAGGTGCATAGTGTTTGCATATGTCAATGTAGGGGAAGAGCATGGTGTGTGTGCATGATTTGTTAATGCTGGCTGGAGTTACAATGGGAGGAGGGCAAAATAGAAGGAAGGAGGAACGCCATACCTTTCACTACCTTATCCAGATAGTGAGCTTGGGAGATAAAAGACAGGACATATAAGGGAGGTTTGAACAGTGCCACTTCCATGACAAGACAGCAAGGCAAGGTGTTAGTTTACATTACAAAAAGTAAATAAAAAAAAGGAAAAGTGCAGGCATGAAGCAAAATCATGCATTACAAGCAACACAACAAATACAATCCAACACAGAGGGAGAGGGATGGAGATGGAAAAAAAAAGACAGGGGGGTTGTGGAACACAGAGAAAGAGAATGAGAGAGAGAAATAAAAAAAGAAAGAGCGAAAGAGAGGTTAAAAAAAGCGATATGTTCAGAAAGAACATTTGAATCCGTCCCCATTTATCAACTGCCGGGATCGGCAGAATATCTCAGGGGAGTATTTCAAAAGCAGCGTGATTGATGCACATATTACCTTCCTTAAATCTCTCAAGCAATATCCTACAGGAGGTCAGGATGTTCAACAAAAAGCACTTTTAATCTTGAAACAGCTCTACAGACGATGAGGTCAACAGAGGCTTCGGCAATGACGGGGGGGCTGAATTGGACCTCCTGTGCTCCACAGCATGGGGCTTGGGGCCAAACGCAGAGCGTCTCAATAATGAAAATTGATTTAAATTGAGATCTTTGGCTTCTTAATGCATGACACTGAGGAAGATTCTTGTCGAGGGAGTGGGGATCTCAATATGGCAGTTATAAAAGGCCCATCAATAATGTAAGGCGGGCATATAAAACATTCACAGGCTGAGTCAAGGCTCTGTACTCAAGCAGCTCTGTTCCAAAGATATGCACGAGAATACTGTGAGAAAGATTATCTTCATCTATTTGAATATGTAATATAAGACTACACAACTTTTGTCCCATCTCCCCAGTGACTTATATGTGTGGGAGTTTCGGTTTCATTTCTGTCCAGTGAAATGCTGTGGCAGAGGGGGAAGAGATATCCATTGTTTTCTGGCTTTCTCTCTGATGCTTGACTGGTCGGGTCATAGAATGATAATGAGTGAGCTACTATGTTAGCTGGCAACTGTCAACAAAGCAGTGGATGGGTAGCTTAACCTCGATGAATGCATCACATGTTATGATTGTCACATATTTAGCATGCAAATGCATTAACTGATGACCACAACATTCAAATAAATGTGGAGTCAAAAATGTTTCCCTCTGAAATATAGTGGAGTAGAAGTATGACGAAAGAAATATATTTGAAATACTCAAGTGAAGTACCAATATCTCAAAATTGTACTTAAGTACACTACTTGAGTAAATGCATTCTGTTACTTTCCACCAACAGACCAAAGAAATAAAAAAGGAATAGAAAAAATGATAGAGGTGAAGAGAAGAGAACTGATGCAGAACAGGTAAAGAACGATAAAGTTGAAGTCTGGCAAAGCAGGCATCCCATAGCATGTCCTGGGGATGGTCTCCTCTGATGTTCAGGAGGAGGTTAGACATCAAATATCATGAAGCTAAATACATTAAAACACTTATCTTAATGAGCTCAAATTACACTTTAACAATGAAACTGTCAGACTTCAGAACATCCACCAACATAACTCAGAAATATCTTCCAGTGGGCATTCCCAACAGAGACAGGGAACAAACAGGTCAACTACTGCTTACTTCTGATTACAGCTTGGCTGCGTCTGTTGTTGCTAATATTTACATATTACTGCAGTCGCTACTTCCGACCTCTCCAGGAATTAAAACATTGCATATTGAAAGTATAATTTCAATATAAAGTGTGTTGTACACTTTGGCTCATTCTGTCTCTTAACTACTTTCTCTGTAAGGGATAACAAAATAAATAAGAAGGGCCAACTATAATCAACCCTTGAACCACTGCTGGCATACTCTGCAAAACACAGAACACTTAATGACTCAGTCAAAACTTGTTTTTTAGGTTTAAGCGAGCCAAGGTTTCCAGAAAGCTCTGACATTCAGTCGACGTCCTGAAAACGTCTGCACGCGTTAACAGAAGGTGAACAAAGTTTTTGAGCTAAAAGTGGTGGTTGACCTCCGCACAATGACTCTTGTGTCACCATTTGAAATTAATAGTAAATTTGAAGGGAGAAAAGAAAGCGATGAGGAAAAGGATGAGCAAAATGAAAGGACACCTTAGCACATTCCCACATTAAAATGCATGAAGGCAAGCCTCAGATCCTTGAGTAAACCTGTTCATGCTTTACCGAGTTGCACAAATTCAATTAAGCATGCTTTCCTCTCTCTTCTCCAACTGGGCCCTTCCCCTCACACCCAGCGCTTCATACACTTGCAGACAGACAACCTACCTACGCCTTTGTTGGCCTTCCACACACACACACACACACACACACACACACACACACACACACACACACACACACACACACACACACACACACACACACACACACACACACACACACACACACACACACACACACACACACACAAAGTCAAAACCTCTTCCCATCCTACCAATAGTGCAGTGTTCTCCGTTCCAACCGGGACTGCATTCACATTTGCCGTCCCTGCAAGTGCCATGTTCGTTGCAGCGAGGGTGACACGCCCTCTGGTCACACCCATTGCCCATCCAGCCGTCGTCACAGCGGCAGGTGCCCGACACACAAATGCCATGGCCACCACAGTCCGCTGCACAAATCTCTGTGGGAGACAGGGGCATAGAAAAAGACAAAAAAAGAGAGTGAGGGAAGACAGACAGAAAGGAAGGAAAGGGTGGGGGTGGAAATGGGAAGGAAAGGGAAAAGAAGGCGGTGATGGGACAAGGCAACAAGGGGTGAAGAAAAGACAAATCCAGGAGTTATTGTCAAGGAAAGGCAGCCACGCTCCACTACCTTGTCTGATGGCAGCTGAAAAGAAATTCCTGCGCCTCATAAGGGGCCAATCCTTTTTGACAATACAAATCTAATAAGTCCATTATAAAGAAAAAACATGGAATGTGGAGGCCTAAGCAGACTTATTATTGCCCTTGCCTCTTCTCCTTTTTGTAAATTCACCTCATTCTGACAAAAAGGGGGTAAAGAGTAGATAATACACAGCTGGAACTTCTTGTAGCAACTACAACGATATCAGCACCATTATTTGGATTAAACTGTGAAAGTTACTATATATCCTCTGTTATACATGCTGTGTTCATAGCTTTGCCACATTAAACAAAACAAACTGTGTACAGTGTAGTGAAATTCTATTACTGCATTTAACCCATCCTAAGTATCAGGAGCAGTGGACAGCTACACACTGCCAGACTGCGTCTGGGGAGCAACTTGAGGTTCAGTGTCTTGTTCAGGGACACTTTGACATGTGGCCGGAGGGAGCCTGGGATTGATCTGCCAACCTTGTGGTTGTGGGGCAACTATTTTACCTCCGGGCAACAAGCCACAATATGGGCATCAGGCCGGAAGTAAGGCCCCACAAATTTATTCAAGGCATTTTATGTCAATATGTTGTTTTTATTCTACCTAAGTTCAGCGCACCAGAGGAGGAAGTGCATTCACAGTATGAAGGAGACTGAAAGACAGAGCCACAGTAAAGCTCGGCTGGAGCTTTTGTGTGGCAGCTGAAAGACCTCCGTGACACATTACCCATGTCTCATGAGCTCCAGGGAGAGTATGACAAGACGAAAGCTCCAAGAAATTAAACACTGACAGAGTTATTATGAAACTCATTGAAAAGTTAACCTCTTTATTAATTATGTAAAAAAAAAAAAAGAGGCTTAGCAGTACTGTATGGGCAACGAGGAACAATAGCCATGTATTCCTGGATTGTTAACCAAGCCAATTCAAATATGACTACGGGGGGGGGGGGGGGGGGGGCAAACTGGATGTAGAAATCTTTTAATAAGTCAATTACTGTCTTTACAGTGCCTATTTTGTCATTGCTACAAATTACATTTGAGTGGTATTTTCAGCCACAAACCATAACATGACATTGCCATTTTTTTCTTTTCTTTTTTTTAAATAACTCTCCCCAGCACTTTATTGTAAATGCTAATTTTACATCTGACTTTTGATTTAGAGGCACAGTATGCTAGCAGCATTTAAATCAGTGCCCCCTGTGACTGCTAAAACGTACACAACAACAAACATCATTACACACACGCAAACATAGAATATCAGATTAGGATTCAGGTACAGAGGTCTGCTCGTCAATCATTTTATATAGTAATTATTCATTGTGGAATCATGCCTTCTAAGGCAATATTAACACATTTAAATAGGAGGTGCTAATGAACATAATGAACATCTTGAATGATCTCATTAGCGCATGAGTTGAAAAAAAAAAAAGAAGAAGCAAAAACTGACCCTACCAGTTCCTTTCTCAGAATGATTAGAACACATAATGGTCAGAGAAAACAGACTCAAACTGACTGAGAGACAACTGTTCACTCGGAACAAAGGAGAAACCTTTAACGTGGAAAAGATGCAATTATAGCCTGCGGGCAAACCCTCATTATCCGTGGCCAGAGGAGTCCACAGTGAGAAATACCCCATCCCCATGATGGCCATTACCATTTGCACTAAAGGGCCGTGTAAACAAACTTTCCTCTGGGTGAGAGAATGGCAAAAATGGCATAAAAACACACATATTAAAGGACATAAAACCTCAGGCATTGTTTTATGGCTTGTAACAGCATTACTACCAGCTGTGGACACCCAGGTTGTACTGTTCCAAAGCCACATGAGAAAATGAGTTTGTGACTTAAAAGAATTGAGGAGGGGGGGATAAAAGAATCTTGAACGATATATTGAAAGCTTTCCATCTTTTGCTTCCCCCAGTCTCCAAGGTTACAGGCTGCTAGCTCAACGACCCCACCATCAAGCTTAGTGTTGTATTAGAGCACAGAAAGCTCTACAATGACCAGGATAAAGGCGGATAAAGAGCCAACTCGTCATCATTTACAGAGCTCTTTCTCTGCGAGGCAAACTCAGACTAACTGCCCATTTCCCTCAAAATCCCTGGGATTACCTAATAGGTCATTGTGTCTGCTTGGAATATAAAAGGGATTCGTGGATCCAAGAGACTGCCGGACTAAAACTCTCATATCAGAAATATTTTGTGAGAATACAAATGATGTTAAATGAAAGCAGCTGAAGGCTGCAGCTGTCACCGCCTATCCAAAGCGTAAATCTGCCAGAGAATAACTCTAAAACATGAATACAGTTTCATATGATCATTTATACGTGGGGGGAAAAATTGCTTTCATCTGCATCTGCCAACACTGCAAGTAAGTGATGTTAGATACCTACATATGATAGCTCTTAAACAATCCACCACTGAGGCTACATTTACACTGCTGCCTTTTCATTTTTAAGTGGCGTTTTGAGACAAAATCAATCTCCGTCCACACAGGAGTTTTAGCTGCAGTAGCAGAACTAATCTCCGTCCATATTAACACGTGCACGTGGATGAACGTCCTTTTTAAACCAAAACGTAGTAGTGTAGATGTAGCTCGAGTTCTCTGAGAGCTTTTCAGTAAAATACTCCATTGGTGAATGTGAGCAGGCAGGCGGCTGGCTGTCACAGCTAAACATAAATTGACTTCCATCTTTAGAGCCTCAAAAAAGGTAAATTCTAAGTGTAAAACTGTATCTTATGCTCAGCCTATTCTTGACTACGAAGAGAAGACATTCCCCATGGACAAAAGGAACACAATGGGAACATTCCTCCGGAGCAGAAAAAGCTATCATCAGCTGTGAGCCTTGTGCCAACGTAAAGAAAGCCAGAACTCAAGAAAGAGCATTAACATGCATTAGATCATTCCCCTGACAATACCCCTGCTATGCGTGTTTCCCTATTTACTCTGGCTGCCAGCTAACCGTGTGGAGCTTGAGGATGAAGCCATTCGTAAAATAAGTCAATTTAGAGCAAAATCAACCAGAGTTTGATTGCTAGCTGTGGACCTCCAACTGACGATGTGAATAATTGAGGCTTTCATGTGGGCCATTTTATTTTAACATAATCAAAAATGTTTACTTCTGTGAGGAGCGTGGCAATTATCAAAGTTATGTTGAATCAAGCAGTGAAATAAATTCTGACAAAAAGGACAGGATTTTATCCCAGATATAGTGACAGAGATGTCAAGGTTAATACATGTCGTTGCTGTTTATTGTCAGTTGTGGGGTATTAAAATAAAAATGTAAATATTGAAGGTTAATAAATTATACAAGATACTGTAAAAAAAAAAAAAAAGAAAGTAGTTGAGGATCGATACGTGTAATAATTACACAAGTGAGAAGTGTATAACTACAAATATAGGTACGACTGAGGTTTCACTAGCTGTGATAAAACATTACTTCCTAATTCAATTATGTTTTGTTTTTATATAATGCTTTATGTACATTAATAAATACATAAGATGATGGCCTAAATGCTGGAAACAGCAAAGAAACTGCAACAAAAAAAAGAGACAAATTCTTGGCTTATTTTATTTAACGTGAATGCATTGAGTTTTTTTTGCTTCTACTTTGTAATAAAAGCTAGATCAGCATTGATCTGTGAAAGGAAATTCTGCCAATGTTTACCCTCGTCTGAGGGAAGCGCTCACCTGTAGAGCAGTCATGGCCCGTCCAGTTGGGATCGCAGCTGCAGGTTCCCGTGTCTGCCAGGAAGGCTCCGTGTCCAGAGCACTGGTCCATGCAGGAGGCCCTGGGGCTCTCGCATCCAGGCCCGCCCCACCCCACAAAGCAGTGGCATTCTCCCTGGACACACACCCCTCGGCCTGAGCATGTCGGATCCAAGCAGTCCACTAAAAGGGTTCCAAAGAGACAGCGTCAGACACACCAGTCACCTGCTGTTACCCTCTTTCAGAGGCAACCTGGCGTCTCTATTTGAGCCTGAGTAGAATGACAACTGCAGTGGGCCGCAGCTCAGCTGCAGCTGCCTTAGTGCAAGTACAATGAATGTAAAAAAAGGAACACAGAAAACGATGCGTGGCAGCATACTTTCTCTAAAACCCGAGACAAGATTTACAGTCAAACTAATTAAATCACACTGAGGCTTATGGTACCAAACTAGGAGTACTGCCCACGCTCCTGCTGGCACGGTCCTATTAACTCATAATGAAAACTCCTCCTGAAGAGGGAAGGTTCTTTAATAGAAGCATATTTCTCGAAAATGAAAGCCATGATGATAAAAAACAAAACCCACAAGGAGAAAACGGGGTAAAATAAGGAAAATTCTTTTAGGCATCCTCAACACTAGTTTACAGACTATTTGAAGATTGCTGTGACTGAGGAAGCCTTGCCCTCGCTTCCCTCTGCTGCATCTTTTTTGTGCACTGCATCAGTGTACACAGTACACAGTGTATCAGTTAAATTAGTATGCACATATCAAACTAATAGCTGCTTCTATAGCATCCCTTCCCTTGACATCTTATTAAATGAATGCTCACTTTGTAAGGCACAGGCGTTGTGGGAGCATACAATCAAAATAAGAACATTCTTAATACCAGACAATATCTGCATGGAACACGCAGATGGCAAATGGGACCCAAGCAGGAGCAATGTCTAGCCACTGAGAGCGGCAGGCCGCGCCATGGCAGCTCCCCTTAACCATGACATAAATGGGTATAAAGGCCGTCATACTAAGACAAACAGGATCTCTCGCCTCTTAGCAGATGGTTTGGGCACAAGGCACAAAGATCAGAGGCTAACTGACAAGAAACTCTCTCCTGGCAATTAATCATTGTGGCTGAAGGTTGCACGGAAGAAAGGTAAAAATGTTAAAGGGCCCTCGTCCACATTCCCCCTCCACTCCTTATGGCTTACACTCCACCTAAAATAGAATGGGGGCCTACGGATGTCACAAACCCCCATTTATCAAACTCCCAGGGCCATTTTTCATCTTGAAATGAGAGCCTTCAAGAGCTGGCAAACACAATGGCTCCTTCAATCTTATCTGGTGAAGCCTTATCCAGCATCGTGAATGTGGAGTTCCTAATGGATTAACATCAGACTTTGTGTCTGAATTTCAGGCAGTAAATGGACTGTTTCGATTACCGCAATGCCTTATATCCATGATTTATACAGGAAAAGTCACCTAGGATGCATATTATTAAGTGTTATGGCTGTAACGATCTTCATAAAGGATGTCTTGCCTTCATATTACTGGATATACTGTTAAATAAGCCATACCCACTTAATAGCCGTTCCCATTATGAGGATTGCATTAAAATGTCTAGCACTAACAAGCTATGGTGGTGGTTACAACAGCCATATTATGTAGGAATTTATACATTTAGGATACATTACCGTCGCTTATCAAATAATCACCTTCTTCACAGTTTTCCCCTTTGTAGCCTGGGTTGCAGATACAGGTTCCCACGATGCAGGTCCCGTGGCTACTGCATGTGGTGTCAATGCACTGGTTGGTGGGAATGTCACACTCGGAGCCCTTCCAACCGCTGTGACACATGCAGCGACCTTTAAGGTATTGACCATTCCCACTGCATAGCACTGGACAGGCAGCTTTGAAAAGAGCAGACAGCATACATCCATTTGAATGGACCCCTCCAACCATAGCTTCAAAGAATAGTAAGTGTGTGCTAAAGCCTCGATCTGACAATGAGCTTCTGACCAAAATGTTAAAAGGTTTCCTTTCCCCGTGTGCAACATGCAGCACACATTACTGCACTTTGGCATCCAGTGCAGATGTGACCCAATTCTAACAAAAACCAACAACACATATCATATAGCAACACAGAGGCTGTTGTGCAGCCTCTGTGTTGCTATATGATATGTGTTGTTGGTTAATAAAAATAAATAAGAGTTAAATTAAAAAGTATAAAATCAACACATGGATAACAGATGGCAGCACGTGCAAAGATGCATCCAAAACAAACTGCCATCATTCTAACACGCTCCTCAAAGTTGTTAATTAGGTGGAAACTGAATAGAGCCTTGGTGTCATTAATTGAAAGAATGATTCAATACCAGCCCTATAATCTAAAGCCCTCTTCTCTATACAGTTATTCAAGAGTTCTTTTACGTGCAACACAATACGCCATTAGGAAAGATAGACGTTAAAATGAATCGTCTGGAGGAGAACTGCCTAATTTAATAAGAAAGATCTGAAGTACAATAAAAATTAATTGTAAGATTGTAATGGCTTTGTTCTGGTCACGCAGTGAATATAATTCGGTCGGCACCCTTAAAATGTTATGTATGAATGATGTAGATCAATAAAGACATTATTATGCTATGGGAGTGACTTACCTCGCCCACAGTCAGGTCCTTTGAATCCTAAAAAGCAGTGGCATGTTCCAGCAACACAGTCCCCGTTTCCAAAGCAGTTACTGGGACAGTCATCAATTGAATCTGCAAGACAGCAATCAGGAGCTTTTCTGAGTAATGTGGTTTGAAAAAACAACTTTCCTCCCGCTCATTTTCTTTGGCTTGATTATTATGCCTTTGCTAATGACAGTAATAAGCACCGGCTCCAACCCTGTCAACATTTCTATTTCACTGCAAAACATGTTTGAGTGTGAGACCGGTTACACACTGGATGCGTCGCACGAGCGTGTCAGCTGCATGGCATGTCCGTTTATATTTTGGCTCCCATGTTAACAGGTTAGAGCTTACACGCTGCCTGTGTGACACGCACGTCTTGAAAACGCGTGCATGCTAGAAATAGGACCGACGCCTATTTATCCCGCGACACGCAAGCGTGTTAGAAGCGCTTCCAGGCAAAATAGAATAGGAAAAGATGTTTATATGTCATTTTGGCACTAATACATATTAATAAAGTATCTAGGTTTTGATATAAATGCAGATATAAATGTAATAACAAAAATTAATCGATTTTCTAATATTGCACCTGTCAATACATAACGAAATTCTGTAGCCTATTTTGCCATCAATACTGCCGACGTTGTCTTTGCTGTAATCAAATCAGTCATATTTATATATTTATGTTTAACGTGGTATTTCATTTTATCAATGGGAAACATACATGTGTACAGACAAGGCTAGCAGCAGCAGCGCCATGTCAGACACGTTTCTGGTGTGTAAAGACATAGAAAAATCCACGCAGCTGACACGCCACGTTCACGCCACACAGGCAGTGTGTAACCGGCCTTACTAATGTTTCACCTGAATGGTAGAATTCACTAAAAGAGTAAACACCTTCTGATCACCTGGGCTTCAACCAAAACTCACAAAGCCAATACATTCTTAGAATTTCCAGATGCACTGGATGCGACAAGTGACACGCATCATTTGACAAACCTAATTTGATGCTTTGATGGCACACTGAAACCAGGCGATCTGAAGACTGGAACCTGTCTTTCCCCACTGCCACGGGTAATGGTCGGATTTTCAGTCTGCTTTAGGTATTGGTAGAGACAATGAGCAGGCCAGGCAGGCTGCCATTTCCTTTTTTATCTGTTTATAAGTGTACTTTAATGGGATATTTTTCATGTTTTTATTGCTCAAGTGGTTTTTGAGACTCGACGTACAGCACTCCGGTGGTAACTCAGGTCACATCAACAGTCTTGTGGACTCTTTTAAAAAGCAGCTAAAAACCCATCTGTTCAGACAGGCATTAATACACAACACGCACATTTTTGTCTGGTGTTTTCTCTTTGCTTTGTTGCTCGACTCTATTGGATTTTATTTTGTTTTGTTGTATTTTTTGAAGGGGCAGCACTTTGTGATTGATGTCTGTGAAAGGCGCTATATAAATAAACGTTGCTTGCTTGCTTGCTGCATGCAAATAACTTGTAGTCTTGTGGAGAGAACCATCTGGAAGGGTTTTGACACTGAACTTGCCATTCAAAAGACCCCTTTCTTTGTCCATTTCTGCTCCAGGAGGTTTGTTTCTCCTAGCCATCCACAACAGCACTTCTGCATCACTTCCTGAGTTCCCAAACTATAGTGTGTAGCATATGTCCTTTTGTGGGCCATTGACATATGCTGTTTTTTAATGTGTTCTTTTATTATATTATCAATCGGGTCTTTGAAAACAACTTGTCCACCAGTTTTGTATAAACAAATGTTTTTTAACTGAAGGAAAATGATAAAAATTGAACGGAATATAAAAAAATGATCTTGGCACCTTTTCTAAATGTAGTTGGCCTCCAATCAAATAGTGTGTGTTTTTATCCCAGACCCCAGCCATTCACTCTGATCAAAAAGCACTTTCCACACACTCACTGGTGCTTCACCATGTGCACAGAACAGGCACTGTTAAGACACAATGCTGTTTTGTCTTTTAGCATGTCTTTGGAAAAAAAAAAATTACTATGTAACCCATAGAACTGCAAAAATAATGGAACATTCAAATTAAACAAATAAATGATTTTTGTTCTGTGCACCTGCTTTTAAGCCATTACAATAAATATTTTAAAAGCTTAAAGGGGAACTATGCAGTTTTTTTTAGCTTAATGTACCTTAACTGAACAGCTTTGGAGTCATTGGAATGGTTATATGACTTTTTTCGAGTTGAATGGTGGTCGTCTCGCTTCCCTCTAGTGCCTTTGAGCGAAACAAACCACCCAACTTTCAGCCGACGAGAAGCGAGAAAACAGCCAAGAAATGGCCAAAACTGCATAGCGCCCCTTCAAGCTTTCCCTTCTGTCAAAAAGTCCCCCCCCCCCCCTTGTTTTTTCTACAAACACTTGTATGGAAATACATGTTTTCTATATAAAGAAACCAATACAATTCCAATGAAAGTTATACTGTATTTAGCATTATGTTGTTTACATATTGTATTGCCTCCTATTGATGGTGATTAGTGGCTTTATTACTGTATCTTTCTGTGTTTGACAGCGTTTTTGTGTGATGCAAACAATCAGCACAACACTCATTTTCTTTATCCATCCCTCTAATTAAATAAAAAAATGGCAAAATAATTATTTCTACTAGTGTGTAATGACACTTTTATTAGAAATAAGAGTCACCAGTGAGGCGCTTGACAGCAGCAAAATTCTGAAACATGATACTCACTGAATTAAGCCTGAAATGGTGCTGAAAAATATTCAGTCTTGTCCATTGCTTTCAGGCAGCAGAGGCTCTGAGGCAAAACTTACTGAACAAAGAATCTCTTGTGCGCCGTAAAAGGGCTAGAAATGTGAGCCATGGATTCAGCTATCCTTTACTCTGGAGAGTCAATCAGCACTGAGGATGCAAGGCAAGACAGAGAGAAACGACAAAGAGACAGAGCGAGAGGTGGGAAAGAGACAGAGGCAGACCAGAAATACAGTGAAAAGAGAGAGAGAGAGGGAGAGAGAGGGGTAGGGAGTGAACAGAGACATGCTTCTGTTGTTTTCTGTGCTGCAGGCTAGCATTTGCCGTGGAGGCTTAGTGAGGGGATGCAGGGGAGACTATCCTCCGGGGTGGTGGAGGCAAATCAGCATTTTGGTTGGGTTTTGATGGATTCCAACATGAACATGTACCTACAGTAGGAGAGCTGGGCTTTTTTGCTCAAAGCTATTGAAACCAGCAGAGAGAGAGAGAGAGCGTGTGAGTGTGTGTGTGTGTGTGTGTCCGTCCATAAGAAATTCCTCCCAGAAGTACAATTATGCAGGAGAGATTCAGAGCCTGAGTCTTGCAGCTCACATATATAGGGACAAAAAAATAAATAAATGAATAAATAAAAAACCTAAGCGGATTGTAATTAAGTGTCCACCAACCAAGGCTCTGCAAGATCCAACTTAAACTGCATTCCACTGACATATCAACGTATTCTGACAGGCATTCTACAATAATCTTTTTTAAAAGATGATTTTTTTGGGCATTTTCAGCCTTTATTTTGATAGGACAACAGAAGACATGAAAGGGGAGAGAGAGAGGGGGGAATGACATGCAGCAAAGGGCCGTAGGTCGGAATTGAACCCGGGCCCGCTGCGTCGAGGAGCAAACCTCTATATATGGACACCCACTCTACCAACTGAGCTATCCGGGCGCTCATCATGGGTTTTTCTTTGGTGAACAGCAAAGGGTCAAATTGAACATATTTACTAGAGTAATCGTGTAGTGCAGTGCTCCCATTCTGAATGCTGCTGACACAGTTTAGTAGACTACGCACTACCCATGTCTGTTGGCTGCGTTTCCTCTGAGCAGGGAGAGAAGGCCATGAATATCTCTTAGCCACATACTCGACATAGGCCAACGCATAAATCATGGATTCAAGCAGAGCTTCATTGAAATTCATTACCCTTTCACATCAGGGGAGCTAACTATTGTGTGAGTCTCTCCAGTCGGTGAGGACAGAGTAGCGTGCAGTAGGCAGGTTTAATCAGCGCCTTGCCATGCTCTCCGAGGATGCTCAGCACCTTTGAATGATGGGTGGTTGTTTACAGAGAGAGCCTCTGCCATTGAGTGGGACAGGATATGGAGTAAGACATTGGTGCTGGCTCTGTGATTCCTTTCGCTTTGCTCCCCTGCATAGGAAGCCATGTCTGGGTTGAAGCATGTCTGGCACCAGGCAGCAGGGACAAATGGCTTCATGCTCCAGAGGGCTGCGATACAACACATTCAGTGGGACACATATCACATTGCCATGGATCCACAGCCAAGTAATGAGAAGCAGCCCAGATTAAAGACAGGGACGCCCCATCCCCCCAGATGTAGTATGGCATGGCTATGTGCAACAAGCAAACCTTTCATTTAATACACGTAAGGAACACGCAGTACCTCGCGGACGATAAAATAAGACAATTTGTCTTACTGACACTGTCAGAAACACTAAAATACTAAACTACTGTTTCATTTTTAAAACAAAAACGGTCCTCATGAGCGTTTTAGCATTGTTTCACAACTAATCTCCATCCATAATACCATGGCTGAAAACACATATCACAGACTGTTCCCATACATTGGGCATGCATGTGCCAGTAAGGCTGATAACGCCACTGGACACGGGAACTGTCGCAAATCGCTCAAATAACAGCTTGCCTCCTGCGCATGTAGGCAGTAGCATTATAAAATGTAGACTTTAACTCCACAACAGCTGCTAGCATCGACATCAAGGTGAATGGAGGAACCACCGGTAGTCAAGGATGACGTAGTTTATTTTCTTGCAGAAAAGGGCCACGTGATAGGGCCGTGACTGATAAGAACCAATCCTGGGTGTCTGCTTCATTGTTTCCAAAGGTCTATGTTTCTCTCTGTACAGAGTAAAACGCAAACCCCAGGGGTTTCAAAAGTCTCTGTTTTTGGGGCTTGGAAACGCCAGAGTAGTGTGGACGCGCAGTCTAAAGGCCCTTATTTAGGCCCTTAGATTATCGGCCATCGGACAGTCTGGCGAGGTTGGTGACTCGAGTCTGTTCGGTGTGTTCTGTCCCGTCGGCAGTCGGAGAAGCCGTCGGCCTTTATTTGGGCCGATTTGACATGTTGAATCGGAAGGCGGGCAGTTGGACTCAATGGCCAATCTGATTGGTGGAGTGCTAACTTGGAAATGACGAGCGAGATGAGCGTGACTAACAGCTCTCAAAATCTGACGAAAATCTTTTAAACTGACCGTTGTCGATCTGAAATGAAGACAAATTCAGCAACTGCACGGCCTATTTCTCTCTTAAAATGTTTTCAGAAACACGTTTCGGTGAGCTGTCTTTGTAAAATATGAGATGGTATTCCGAACGAAGCCGCCATTATGCCCGGTTGTAAAATCCTGGAGCAGCCAGACCCACGTGACGCGTTTGTCCAATCAGCTGCCGGTTTTCATTTTTAGGGCGACAATACAGATTAGCACGGCCTGCTGTTATGGAGACGTATTACGTCTCGCTCACGCGCAGAACGTACGCTCAAGTCGGCGTCGTTTCAGTGTGTTCCAAGGCACTTTTTTGACCAACTCGGGGAGGCAGTCAGTCCGACTGCCTTTTCTGCCGAAGGTCGGCCATCGGGTTGGTGTATCAGAGCCTTTATAAATAAAAACGTATTAGTGTGGATGTAGCTTTAGTGTCTTATAAACAATGCTGCTTGTGTCTCTCAGTGCGCCTGTTCTAGATATTGCTCGCATATATTTCTATGCCTGGGCTGCTCCACTTGAAGGTCAACGCTATCCCTCCACGGCTCAATACAATCCAGGCAGTTGGTGAGATTCAATTTCTGCTGAAGGGCACTTAACCGGTGACCCATTTTAGAAAGGGCCCCTCTGCCTGCCTCTGAGCTTCTGTGGGCAGATCAGCTCTAATACAAACGAACAGAGGCAGAATTTTAGATCTGACTAACTCCGCCCATCCCCATTCCCATCTGTTGCACAGAACACCTCATCTAGTTGTGTTTTCTCTGATGCAAACCACAGGAGGCCTTCATGCAAACCCAGTCATGAAAAAAAAAGGAAAAGTAAACATGCAGCCTTGACTCCCCCTTCTTGTGTCATATCGTATATTAAATATTGAATTACAGCTGTTGTTGGCACAGCAACGGGGGGGGTGGGGGGAGGCATCTCTTGCCTGTCTCCACTTGGTGTTACATTAGTGTTGAGGACAGCTTCTTATCGATCTGCTGCCTGGCACGGCCCCTGTCACAGATGGACTCTGGCCCAGGAGCTTTTAATTAAAGAGCATGTGAGAACAGCTCCCAGCTGCCATCCCTGTGAAAGTCGACACCTCGGGCCCTCTCACACCTTGCTTGATACAGCAGTGCCAATCAAAGGTGCTTTAGGCAGAACAAAGTGGAGCGTACAAAACGGAATCACCTCCACAAGAGGAGGACGTACTGTATGTCTGAAACACAGCCGCGTGGCACACACAGTTAATCAGAGGAGAAAAATATCTTGCCTACTTTGATATATGGAAAGTAGATGGAAATTGGAGCAAATCATGATCAAAAATGGCACTAGCAGGAGGGTACAATCATACTTTGAATTGTATGCAAATGGTTCCCAGAAGCTGGACCCCTGATTCGCTCGGAAGACACTCAGGCTAATGAGGATATTATGATCTCTAAATACCCTACTCAGGGGCATTGCAGGATAGCACTGATGTCCTGATTTTTGTAATATTCAGCTTCACCTTGATTAACCTGCACTTTCCTTGGCTATTGAAATCTGCCAAAAAAGTGCCTCTGACTCATGCCCCAAGTCTGGGCTGTTTGCTGTGGGGTTCTGCTGGTTGGTATTATAGGGATTATGTGGATTGCTATTACAGGTTTCAGCAGCAGGTCATGCCCAGGGCGCTCACCTATGGCGGTGGTGAGGAAGGAGACAGTTTCCGTTTCTTTTCCGTCGTTGTAGATGGCCAGGTGCCAGATGCCCGAGTCCATGTACTGGATAAAGCCTGTGTCGTGTGTGGTGATGAGTACCATGCTCCGCTGCTGAGCCACAGGCCCCTCCAGACCATGGACGTCCTGGGCCAGGAGCCGCCGCCCATCCAAAAGCTCCACAAAGTCAAACTACAGACAGACACACAGAAAGTGAGAAAGACTGATAGGTGGACCGCAGACACGCCATTAAGAGTGACATATGAGACTTGAGTGCTTTCAGCTCTCTTTATAGTGGAGCATCATTTGGTGCTGCATGAATAACTCATCATTCCAGAGGGGCTTGAGTAAGTCTTGGCACATCGTGGCTGGATGGGCTGTGATCATTTTCTAATCCACATATCTTATATGAAAGCCTTGTGTAAAACTATTAAAGGGAGAAAATGGAAACTTGGGGGGGGGGGGGGGGGAGAAGAGAGAGGAGAGAATGTAAGTTAGTGTTTACCAAATACCATCTGCAACGATTTGCTTCATATCAGTAGTGACTCAATGAATACCAATGAGACAGCATTTCATTTTTGATCAACGTAAGGAAGGGACTCTCGACTCATCTGCCACTATGTGTTATCAGACACAGCACCAAAACTTCCCTCTAAACTATTTCCTTTGAAGCAAAAATAGAGAAAAGAGATAAACAAGATATTATGACAGAAAACTAAATTAAACTATTACAAAATTACTAAATGCAGACAAAAATCATGCTATGAGCAATTTGTTGAACTCCAGTTACATTTAGAGCAAAAATCTAACCTCTGTAAACCAAGCAGTCAGACATGATAAATAATATGATGTATCTGGTTCTGTGCTGTGCATAGATGGGAAATTAGTGTAAAGAAAAATCTCCCTTTCTTGGCCCCTGAGCCCCGTATCTTTGTGCGATTCATTGGTGATATTGAACCTGTAAGAAATTTGCCATAAATCCTTTTCTGCATGGAAGAAAGTGATTTATAACACAATAGATTTATGCATGGGTTTGTATTAATGAAACGCTCCTACTAGGGGTGGAACGGTACACTGAAGTCACGGTTGGGTTCATACCTCAGACATCACGGTTCGGTACAATGGAGGGAAAAGCATAACAAAAATGCAGAAGGCAATTTTTTTTTTGTGCATGTCTGAGGCTGTACCACCTAGTGTCATCCAGTCTCTCCCCTGAGCTAGCTGCAACAGCCTGAAGAGTATAAAGATGTAAACAGTAAACAATAAGTAGGCTACCCCACATCATCTCCAGACTCCATCTGGAACTTGTAAACAAAATAAGATAGTAGTGTGATATGGGAGACAAGCGCTGCTCTCATATGTGAATGCACAGAGCAGGGGTGTTAAAAGAGCAGCTTCGGTTACACAGAGCAGTTGGCAAATTGTGGCGTTAGCTTCACACGCTAACAGCGGAGCTAACAGCTAACGGCGGAGCTAAAAGCGTAGCAAACAGCGAAGCAAATGGGCCTGGAAGCCATTTGTGGTCGAGGTAAGAAGGGATACAGCTACGTCCGTGTTTGGTTGTATATGGAAGGGACTAGTTTGCTTCGTGTGGACTCACTGGACCGACTCGACATGTAGCTAGGCGGAGCTTGGGAGCTTCAGAGCTAAGGCGGAACTACAGATTAAGTGTCCCTAAGAAACGTGTATGTAACAGCAGTTACATACACGTTTAGTTTAGTTAGATTTTCAAAATGTTCATTTTCATATAGAATGCGGTAGATTAACGGTAGTAACAAATGAATGAGTGTCAGAGACATTCAAATGTTCCTCACCTGTGTGTGTGACGGAGGTAGGCCTCTCCTTCCGTAGACTCCCACTAAGGCATCTTTGCTCAGGGACACGTTAAACTTCAGGTACATGGGATGATCAATGAAGACCTGGGACCTCCAGAAGATACCAGGAGGAATCTGCTGCGCGACCTTGCGCCCCACGTCAATCTCGCCCATATCTATATAGCTGTCATCTGGGAACAAGCTGTCCAATTTGCCTGCATTGCACACAAAGCAAATCGGTCAAAGAGATCACACCATTAATCTAGCATGTGGAGGGCAGAGGGAGTCAGTCTGCCGAAGCACGATAGTCTGACCATATCACAGATATTCAATCACATCCCTGACAGCGAGAGGAAGGAAGAAATATTATGAATGACCCCTCTGACCACTGCCAGCAATTCCAGTCCCAATTCCAGTGGGGTAGAGTACAGAACTAAGAATAATCCAATTGAACATCAGTCTGGTCCTCAAACACAATTCTAGTTACATCCTGAAGTGACTTGTGTTGATTTTTCTCAAATGGCAAATCATTATTTAAAAGTCTGTTTAAAATGAAATGATGAAATATGTTTAAATACCTGGTAGCATTGATTATTTTAAAGCCTCATCACATCATTAAACTTGGGATCACACTTTGTAAATTTTATGAAGTTTGCTGGCTCAAGCATGGTAAGTCTGTTTTTTTTTATGATCTGTACACCATTTCATAAATCTTCATCAAAGTGAAAGGTTTTAAAAAGTAGGATTTACATTGGTTTAACATATAGAGTGAAAATGGTATGAAAAATACTTCGGAAAATGCAACTGCCTTAATACTGTGATAAAATACAGTTATAATTGAAGTAAAAGCAATAAAGTGAAAAGTAATTATAGTAAAGAGGGATCTCCAATGCTAGTAGCCGCTCAGGCACTAGCACTGCCAAAAACTGTCCATATGCTCCATAATACACCTTATATTGGACTCGGTGGAAATAGCAACATCTGTTTGCCCATGTAGATGAGCTAATTTCTGCACCGATGTCTGCTAAAGCAGACGTCCATACAAGCTACCCCCAGGACTCGGTGGCAGACACGGCTTTAGGTTACACGTGGTACGGCAGATGGCAGTGTTCTCAAAAGTCCATCAGTGGCAATGGTTTTTTTTATCAGAGTAGACAGGACGCACTCCCCTTCTCCCAGATCCGGGCTGTTCATAATGCGACAACACACATACTCATTTCCCACATGTTGGGGTGTGTTTGTATTTATGCAGCACATTAATGGAGAGTACTCATCAGGCTGTTTAAATAAATCATAAGCCGAGAACAGTGATAATGGGCCTCATGGTTAAATAAATGGCTGTTATTCTGAAAGCTGAACTACAACAATGCTTTGATGAAAAGACAAGACGCCAAAAGAGAGAAACTAGTCTGAATTTCAACACGGTGCACATCTGCAACGCCTTGATAAAACATTAGATAGCTCATCATTGCTTTCTAGTGACAGCACTGAAGAATGATACTTATTTAGAAAACCATGGCTATTGATTTCCTATCGGTAAACGGCGGCCATGCAGAGTCTAAGCTCAGCTGTAGTCATGTGTGTTGTTAGCTAAACACACTTTCTGCTGTCTGGTAAATGAAAAAGACAACTCCTGGATTCATCTATATGGTAATGACCCCATCTTCTACCTATTGTAGTCTGCCAGTGGCAAATCACATGGTTAAATCTGGGCCCATTTGTTCGAGGAATGGAACAGAGCAAACTTTCCTCGAGTCGAGCCGTTGGTACCATGGGCGTGAGCACATGCTTTCTTTGGCTGCCAGGAAAGGCAGCCCAGACTAGGAGATGAAAGGATCACATCCGTTCTGAAGAGGACAGAGTGGCTAATCCCCCTCCAGCCCCTGGATACTCAGTCCCTTCAGCTGCCCCATTTTCCCCCTCCAGGAACAAATAACACGTTCCCACTTACAACAACTTTCATAGGATTACAATGCAGATCTCTTTGCATACCTTGGAGACGAGTGAACACAATGTGAAACTGGATGACTAAATAAATAACAAACTTGCTTGAGCTCATAAAATGTCATCTGTAAACTTTAAGATTTGAAAAAGAAATAAACTTGTTTTCCTTGCGCAATGTTGTTCTTTTCTGACGCGGGTGCAACAGATCATGACAATGAATTACGAGTCACGCAAATCATCCTGAAAATACCAAATGCCTTTAGGTAGGTTTACTTAAGTGTTAGGTGGAGAAAAAGACAGGTATGTGTAGTGAATAAAAATACATTATCCTAAAATTGTACTTACTCTCATCTTTTCCCTTGCGGTCAGGTATTTCCAAGCCTGTGTTGCCTAGTGGTGGCAAGCTCAGGTCAGTAGGAAAAGGTAGGCCACTTGTATTGTCCTCCGACAGCTGGTACATCTGTCTCTGCATGGGTTGCAGGTGCCAGTTCAATCCAAATAGGTGCATAGCTGAAATATTAAACATAAGACAACTTCAGAATTGATTTCCTTTTTTGCAATTCATCAAAGCAAAATCTTATACTCTCTAAATTACATACAGTACATAGTAACCCAAAAGGTGTCAGCTGTGAGATAAAGTCACAGGAAGTAAATTCCAAAGAACAATACACGGTTTAATGGTTAATGGCATTTTTTTTCCAAAGTGCTGAGCAGTGAGATCAGAAGATGAATGCTATCGTGACCTCATTGGACAACATCTGTCTCACCACACCAACACAAGGCAGGGACCATCCCCAGTGCCTTGTGTCATTTTTTCCAAACCCCATTACCTTTCCATTCCCTTGCAAAACTAGGGGACAAAAGAAGAAAAAAAAAACATCAGCAGGGAGACACCCGGGTGTTTCAATGTGAACACAGTGGATGAGGCATGCTGATATTTTACAAGGTCGACAAAAGACTTGTCCTTTGGAACAATGGTAGCAGAGTGCAGGGCAGAGGAGGAGGGGCTGACCATGACAGATCACCAATAAGAAAACGGACAAGATCAGCTTAGCGAGGCAAAAGCCACCTTGGAAGTCAACATTCAGCAGAAAAGGCCCAGAAACTCAATATAGCTATTTTATTGGTTTGTTGGTTCTCTTAAGCTCCTCGAGTAAATAACCACGCAATCCAATTATAAAGAGTGAAATGATCTGGGAGTAAGACCTCGCCAGTCCTCTCAATGTTTTTTTCTTCAAATGTGTTTTCCTTTTTTTTCCATTTTATAACAGCATACACAAACTTATGTCACCAATAAGCCTGTCAGTGACTGTTCAGACAACACAGAAAATACCTGTCATTACTCGGAGACATAGAAAAAAACTAATGTTAGTGGCTCAGGTCAAACTTAGTCTTAGACTAAGTTAAACTAAGACCTGTCTTATCAAGGTCTTATTATTGTACCACTGCAACACAAGGATACATTAGAACAACCTATATTTTTACCCATGAATTCAGAGTTTGATTGCACCTAAAGTGTATTTTCTTTGGTTCACAAGCATAGTTTTGCCTATTTTTGTTGAATTCCTTTAGTGAAAAATGTCAAATGGACTCATGTAGTGTTTTTGTTCAACATAATGTTGTTAAGCAGTCACAGGCATCCCACAAAGTTAGAGAGTGTGGTGAGAACACAATGACTGGGGTCCTTAATATTTAGTTTGGCCATCAGCAACATACACACACATATACACACACTTATTCCACTTCCTGCAGTCTCATGTCTGCTAATGAAATATTTTGTAATTCCTTAAAAGCCTGGAAAGACACAGGAAACTTAAACTAACTCAGAGTTTTTCTACACAGACTACAACGGTCTTGTGTTTTCATTGAGCACAAACCCACAGAAGGCTGGAACATGGGGCTGAACATGGGCCTCTTAATAAAAACGAAAATTGGCCTCTTAGAAACAGCCTTCCCATACAGTGGGCCCCCTCTACCAATTATTAATGATGAAAAGAGACCTCACAGCCTACTTCTTAGTCAGATGCATGTTCGTCTGTACGAAGATAAGCATCTCTGCATTTTTGCAGCTCAGTCAATTTCTCTTCCCATCCAAGATGTGAGACGGAGAGCTGAACAGCCGTCCGCTGAAAACAAATGCAAAAACAAACCACATGTGGTTCATGCCAGTCGTGTCCAGCCAGTTGCTTCTTCTCCAAATCAGCAGCTGCAGCATACGCTATGACTGTTGTCCGAGTGCTGACCGCATATAACCAACACAACATTTAGCCAGCGCAAAACTGATGCAACACAACAGATAAACTTCGGCCACTGCCATCGGTGAATGTCATCTTATTTCCCGTCAGGCCGATGGCAGTCAACAAGGCGAATATGCCAGGGATGCAGTGATTTATCGACCGAACATCGGTATCGGCCGATAAATCACTGCATCCCTGGCTCTTATTGTTGTTTTTATTTACGGAATATGTTGCACACAACTGTTGAGCAACTTCTTAACGGAAACACTTCAAAAAAAGTCTAGACGAAAGGTGCTTCTCTGTGCATCTTCCAGCGATTTGCAAAGTAAATCAGGTGCTTCTCAAAGAGTTGGCAAATTTCAGATGAAAAAAGGACTGTAACACAGACTGATCTGCAACCTTTAATAGTGCAAACAGCCCGATGTTTCAACACTACAGTGTTCAACAAAGTCTAAAAAAGTGCTTTATTAATACCAAACTGAAGCCCCTTAGTTGCTTCATCAAATCTCTCCACTTCAAAATGGTTTACTTGTCCAGGCTCAGCTATTAACTTCAAAATGACTGAATCCACCATATGAACCACAGTGTCTGATGAATTTATTATTTAGATCCCTATAAGCAGTTGGCCCAAGATTAGGACCCTTTTTTTTTTTTTTTTTTTTTTATAAAACTCTGAACAAACGTTCAAAGAATATACCTAATATTTTAATGATGCACACTACATAAACAGTACCACGTGTTTAGTGACATATTTGGATGGATTTGTGAAAAAAAGATATGTAGTAAACAGTGTGGTTTTCAGGCAAAACACAACACAAACTGTCCCTAAGATGATGAAAGTTCAACTATAATAGATTCAACATGCAATACTTTATTGCCATACAACTCGGTGCAAGTTGCTAGGAATTTCCTTCAGTGTGCTCATGACAGGACATCAACACAATACAACAAAAACATATAGCTAATATATACACATATGGTATCCCACATGGGATCACACTTAACACAGGCAGATAAAAAACAACAACGTTGCAATAAATAGATAAAATACCACTAATATGGGTGGCATAAAAAGTAATATTAGAAAACCAGTGTGAGGAGATGGACAGTTTATACAGGCACCTTAGGGGAACCTTTTTCCATAAGGTGCTGGTACAAAGATGGAGAGCTGTTTAGAGATTTAATGTTTCTGCAGTATGTGGTGTTGAGAAAGCGGGAGGTTCTTGTATTAATAGCTAGAATGGTGAAAAGGGAGTTTACAGGGTGAGTGTCATCTTGTAGGATCTTTAGGCTTTTCCGGTGGATGTGGGCCTCGTAGATCTCACAAATGGGGGAGAGTTTGCAGACAATGATTTTTGAGGCTGTGTTGACTATCCTATCCAGCTGCAACCTCTGCTGGACAGTAGAGTTGCCATACCAGACAGTAACAGAAAAAGTAAGGGCACTCTCGATGGCAGCTCGGTAGAACTGTAACATCCCCTCACAGGCTACCCCAAACTTCCTCAATTGGCAAAGAAAAAAAAAGCCTCTGATGGGCTTTTTTGGCAATGTTGGTAATGTTATCATCCCATTTTAAAGATGATGATATCGTTGTGCCTAGAAACCTAAAACTGTCCACCCGCTCCACCACTTCTCCACTGATGTGCAAGGGCTGGGACGGCTTCCCACTTCTGCGGAAGTTGACCACTACCTCCTTAGTTTTGGAGACATTTAACTAAGTTGTGGTTAGAACACCATTCAATCAGTGAGAGGACCACATTTCTATAGGCAACATCATCATCCCCCAAAATCAACCCCACCACCGTTGTATCGTCTGCAAATTTGAACATACCAGCATCTGTTCTGTGTCTGTCCAGTGCCTGTGAAAGTTCCTCAAAGTGTCAGTGGAGGACAACCAGTGAAGAGACAGATGGCTTTGTTTGTCATTTTGTGAGCTGCAGAAAGACATTCCTTTTGATTTGTAGCTTTACATTGACTGGCGAAATGGAAAAAGAGTCATTGTATGTCACTGGCAGAACCAACACACCAAGTCACCAAGCACGCTGTCATTCCAAGTGTCCTAGTAATCACGTCTTTTTGAGCCCCATCCTTCATCCCATCCGTCCCTGAGGCCTCTGATGGAAAATAGTTGGAGAGGCCTCCCCCTCCCATCCTAAATCCAAAGATTAACTTCAATGCCTTCTTGGTATCTATGATATGCAGAGCGTTGGACACGAGCCAGTGAAGAACCTCCTGATTTCTTTTTGCTTGCTTTTCCAACTTTGCAAACATTTTGCAATGACACTCGGAAGGCTGCTGCAATTGGCTGCAAAGTGAAGACAGGTTGTCAGAATAACAAGATACTTCTAATGAGATGGCCACTGGCAGAGACAAGCTGTGTCTGTGCTCCAGCGATGCCACTGACCTGTCAAGCGTACTGCACTTCGTAGCATTGCCCATTTTGTCCTGAGCACATGTTGTGCCCTCCTTTCGGTTATCTCTTGGCAGGAAGTTGGGTCATGCCATGTGCCAATTAGGGAACAGAGTTACTGTAGTAGAAGACTTCTAAGCCAATCTGAGGAAGTAAGCGCTTATTGCTATGGGTCATCTGCCAGCATTCCTGTGCTTCTATCCTCTGATCTGAAGAGCACTTTCCAACTAGTGCACACTTCAAGGTATGATGAGTAGAGTAATTTCTTCTCATCCTACTGGTCAAAATCATCAAATACTGTGAGCATCTAAAAAAGGCATCTTCTTCTATCTTGAGGTATTTAAAAAAAAAGCCAGCATAGATTGCAGTCTCATTTACACCTTGGAATGAAACATGTTTTAACCATATGGTTAATTAATCTCTTTTAAATAGGTGTTAAACATGGCAGCCATCAGTTGCTCATTTCTCACCTAACTGCATTTACACCTCTCTTACACTGGCAGTCTATGCTGTAAATCACCACTCTCTCATTATGATATGATAACGTTGAGGCAAATAACTTTTACAGCCACACGTCATTCTAGCACCACAGAATTCAATCACTGACATGCTGTCATGTTTATTCAAAACAAAGCATTGTAAAAAAGGTAAACATATGACAGACTAAAGAAGATACCAAATGTAAGTCTTGGCGATGTCTGGCTTTAGCCTAATGCATTACCTTCCATCAGAATTGGGCCATTAAAAATCTGGTGTAAACTAATCTTTTTAATATCCATGCTGGGAAGAACTTTATTAGAGAAACTGTAGTAAATTAACTGGTTTCTAGTTCTGAGATATAGCAGCCATGCTGTATTTCTCCAAAAAAACAATGCTTAAACATCTTATATAACTGACTAGAGTTTATGCTTTTGTTCAGTTTATGCTTTAGCTGATACTTTAATTTTTAGTATATCATCAAACAAGCGTTTTACACTTGTGATGCAATGGGGAGTATTTCTTCTGGTATCCCTCCAGTGAGAAATGGCTGATAATAATAATAATAATAATAATTGATACAAACAAAATGGGAAGGCATATACAATAGGTATTTGAAAGCATAATGTTTTTTAATGTTTGATTTGCCTTTACATCTTGAGAATTAGTTCAGTGTAGCTCAAGACAAATGCCACAGTGTATTCTAGTATGAATTCTAAGTTTCAGCCCTATCACCATATCTTTAATATATATATGGAGAGCCAATCCAGAGCCATATTATCTGTGCCCTGACCATATTACAATTACAGCCAACCGTTCCATCTACCACAACAGGACAAAGTCAGGCCTGCATTTGGGATTTGTGAATAAAGCTTGCCAGTCAACACGTAAATACTTTCTTGCTGACTGAGCACTTTTCATTTTTCATCAGTATTAAGAAATCTAGATAATGACAATATCACATTGGGATAATGACAAGCATTACATTTTACATTACATGTTATTAAGCTGACGCTTTGACCCAAAGCGACTTCCAATTAAGTGCTTTCAACCATGAAAGTAAAATCTCCGGACAGCAAGAATCAAGTGCAAGCACATTAGCTACAAATAAGCCAAACTACAAAGAGTCACAAACTACAAATTGTATCCAAGCTAAATCGAACAAAGCAGTAATATAAGTACTGACAGACAAACAGGTAAAATATGTGTTGCAGAGAAGCTTTTTCTGGGTTGGATGATCATGCAGTGAAAAAGTTTCTGGGGCCCGACCTCTTTGTCCGTGGCTAGATACCCAGGGTGAATAGACGTGAACACAAGAGGATACTGATGACCTTAAAATGATCATCATATAACAATGTGCTAATGAGCGAGCGACCACAGAGAAAATGGAGCCATCTTAAACCCCCAACCTTTACTGCACTTCAAAAAATAAAACCATCCTGCAAGTCAAAACATCTGTCATGAGGCATAATTGGGTTCATTAGACATCTCACCCCGAGTTCCCAATTACAGGCCTCAATAATTAATTGCACTTGAAATTAAATGTATTTTCTCATCAGCCTTTAATTAAATATGGCTCTCGTTCTTGATTGGAAATTCCGATCTTTGGGTGAGGTTTGGTCTCCAACATGTTTGCTTGCGGTGCATCTGGAGATGGTCTGAGTTTGGCGGGGTATAATTACACAGTCTGATTAAGCACTATCAGGCTGATGGGGCTCTCTGGCTTTTGGCCAAGTCAAAGCAGTAAACTGTTGACACGTACTGTATCTAGACTTCTACAGCCTGCTGAAGCCAAAAACAAACCAAAGCAGAACTTTCTCACACCAACCATCATTTCATTAAAAACTGCTGGATACGTAGATAATCACCATGACCAGCAACCAGCTGATTCTTTTTTCTTTTAATCCAGCACTGTTCTGAATTCCAAATGAAACAATTTAAATTGCTCAGGTGACAAAAAAAAATGTATAATCAGATTTTAGTTCATTTGGCCTCGAGGAGAGGCAGAAACGATTGATTTTGTGATTGTTACGGCATAATGGATATCTATAACAAAAGTCCTTAATGAAGAATTAATTTATCTCACTGATGAAGGCCATGCAGAAGGATCTGGCTGTTCTTTCATTGACTTCATGCATATGAACTACAATGATCTCACCATCCTTTAATTTCTTAATCTGTGCCAGGACGAGTTCAACAGTGTAACCATTTATATGTTAAAAAGGTATTCAAAGCCATTCATATGACAATTATATGGGGACATATATATTAAACAGAAGTATGTATCAAATCCTTATTTGAATTTGTAACAACGGACCAGGCAGAACTTTCATTACTTGAATAAAAAAGGTCCTGCTAGCTTTTTCCATGTAGATCACTAAATCCTTGGAACTTTCTGCAAATCGAGGCAACACGTATATTCAGCTATAGTCAAATCCAGACCTCAAACGTTCCTGTTTGACATTACATTTTGAGATTCTTTAACTGTCTTCTCTCCTCTCACAGCACTACAGGAACCTTTTATCCTGAACCATGTCACTCATTCCTTTAAAATATTCTTTGTGTTATCCTTCCCCTGGTCTTGTTCATCATATCCTGGTCTCCAACCTGAGCCAAGCTTACAGCACTAATTCAGTTAACATGTGGTTCACTTACCTCACCCTCACCCAAAAACCTGTTGCTATGACCTCAAATGCCCCAAAACCCACCAACCTCACATTTTCCCTGGACCTTTGACCTACCTACAATCCTTGCTGTTTCCCTTTTGTACATGATCGCACTGTTTCTGCGTATGCTGCTGTTATTGTTGGTTGCTGCGCACCTATAAACTGCATGGCATCCTTTTAAGTTTTTTTTAAATTAATATTAACTAAAGCTGCAAAGATTAATCGATTAGTTGTCAACTATTAAATTAAATCGGCAACTATTTTAACAATCGATTCATTGTTTTGAGTAATTTTTTTATGAAAAAGCTTGTTAATTGTGAATATTTTCCGGTTTCTTCTCTCCTCTGTGACTGAAAACTGAATATATATTTGAGTTGTGGACAAGACAAGACATTTGAGGAAGTCATCTTGGGCTTTGATCGATATTTTTCACCATTTTCATAGAACAAAAAACAAATCGATTAATCAAGAAAATAATCGACAAATTAATCAGCAATGAAAATATTAGTAGCCGTCCTTATAATAAGAAATATTGTCTGTGTATTTTGCAATGCTTTCACTGACTTATTTAATCATAGTGATTTAACTTTTGGAAAGAAATAAAAAATGTATCTGTGCGACTCATTAAGTGTTACTAGTATTACTGGCAGAGCAGCAGCTTGCTTGGAATAAACAGAAGATGAACTGGGTAGCTAGCATAAGTGATAGGTTAAACAGACCAGAAAGAAAATCAACATAAAATCCGAGTCAGATCACAGAGTTAGGGACACAGTTGAACATGTGATCTCTGAGAATTATGGAGAAAATACAACATCACAGCAGTCACTTGCAGAATCCACTCTTGTACTGACTAAGTACTTTCAACTCCCCTTTCTAGTTTTTCATTTTGTATCTTATCAACTGGCTCTTGACTGTTTACAAGTGAAATGGTGTCTTGTATATACATCACAGAGATATGACTGTATCATCTGATATGAATACCATTACCTTCGGGAATGACAGCAGTTAAAAAGAGCAGAACAGATTTAATAGCATAACTCGCATATCACAGATGATAGTCCTTACCCAGCTGGGACCTGGATATAGTGGTCTGGGAATCGAAGAAATCAAATGGGATGAATATTCTTTCATGTGTGATTGCTGATGTCTTTTTAATTCACTCCCTATCTGACCTATTCACATGAGCAAGAAACTGGATTGCCCATCTCTGCAGACTCAGTCAACCCAATCTATGAATGATAATGTTATTTCGGACAAAGTGTGCGCAGGCGAGGAATCAGTCTATGAGTCCCTATATAACTATGCTCATATAAGGCGCAGAATGCAGATTCAACACTATTAAAAGGGATGATAGAGGGACAACAACAGAGCATGGACTCATCCTGTGTCTGCAGTTAAGTGAAGGGTGGTGCTGGGGGGCGGGTAGGTAGAGGCGCTCGCCCCAGGTGTGTAGAAAGCACCAGCGGTGACTCACCGATGAAGTAGGCCAACAGGAAGAGCAGTGTTACTGAGATGAGGATGGCACTGAGAGCAGCACATTTCCAGTTGCAGTGCTTGTAGGGTTTCTTCAGGCTGAAGGCGGGTCGAGAGAAGGTGTTTCGAGGCAGAGGGCGTGGGGGGGGCGAGTACACCGTGCTGGATGTCAAAGGATATCCTGGTGATGTTGTGCAATACATTGGTGATGTTCCACCTGGTTTGAACAGGAAGTGTCTGGGAAAAAAATGTTTTTTTTTTTAATTCTTAACAGAAAACACTTAATTCTCAGGGATATCTATCATCATAAAAGTGTAGGTTACTGTCTATCCGAGTGCAGTCCCTTCCACTGGTAGGTAATTTCCAAGCACATTTAATACTGCAACCATAGTCACGCTCCTGCATTAGTAAGAATACTAAAGCATACTGGCTTTTGCTCAGTGGAAACTGTGAATCAATATTAAATCTAATTTACAGGACTTGTGACCGCAGCTGGCTCTTGTTTACGTATTCATGGCAGCGTGGCGAAAAGTAATTCCCAGTAACTATGTCAAGGCTGTCCACAGGAGAGATGCACTATATAACGTTGCAGCAGAGAGTGGAGCACATTTATTCTTCCTTGAAGAACATGGCTGGCTATGTCAGAAAACATGTGCAGAGCTGCATGTCCAAGAGCCGTATGATGGGCCCATCAGAGAGTCAGTGGCAGCGGCGCTGTTGTCAAGGCTGTTTTACTGACAAGTTTACCAGAAGCTCCTGAGCGACAGTGACATGAGCATGATTGAATGTCACATTACGTTGTATGTGGTGGAAAGTCACTACGACCATATTTTTGATTTATAAATATCAGGACAAATCTCTGACATGTCCTATTCTCGCAATAGGGGACAACATGGGCATTTGTGTTTCGTAAAGCGGTGATGCTTAACATTAATCAAAAGCAATACAACCCAACAATGTGACTAAGCGCAAATTGTTAGTTGTATCAAACAGGGAAGGGACAAGTACAGCAAGGATTCTAGCACTGCAGGAGACAGACACAGAAGTGTATGTCAACATTTCAAAATAGAGGATGTTTGATGGGGGAAAGAAAATAGCGCAGGCATCACTATTGTTTTCATGGCAAAGCAGATTCTGACAGTAGGGTGAGAGCCAGATAGCAAACATGCAACATACCCGTCGTCGTACGAGGCATCGTGGCGGGCTGACGCCAGAATGTCCATCTCAATGAGGTTGTCCTGTAAAGTCTCTAGGAATGTCTGCTTTGCTATGTTTCTACATACAGGTGGAAAGATGGATATGAAGCTAGTGTGAGATGTGCGTGCAAGAAACATAAATGCCAATACAGTATGTGATCACCAAGCAACATCAACAACAACAGACAAATGGGGATCAAGACGGACAGTGTGGGACAAAGAAACAAGGCCCTTATGGAACTATTTCTACGAACTGAAGGTGTGAGACAAATAACATCTACCTCTCTGGTTCTCCTCATTTGGGCACTGCCATACCTTGTTTTGTACGAGCCCTGCCCTTCTCTGCAAGCGTCTTGCTCTTCTCTGATAAACATTAGAGTATTCTGGCTCCTTTAAGGTTGTGATTGGAAGAAAACAATGCGTCACTTACAAATGAGAACCTTAAGGTTTCTAACACTTATTTCAGACAAACCACTTTTTTTTAAACGTCTTAATGCCATTTTTAATTACAAATCTCTGTGTTTCTAAAGTTGCATAGTTTTCAAACTGGATAGTTTTTAAAAATGAGAGCTCTGTTCCATAAGGAAATACTGCAGCAATGCAATGGAGAAATGAACTGTCCACATGCAATGGGCAGGCTGAACACGTTCAGTGGTACAAGAGAAAGGCCTTGTTTTTGAAGAACGCAACTTTTAATAAAGAGCGAGGGATGCTTGGCAGAATGTCTAAAGAAAATGTTGAGACTGGATAGAACCATCCAACTGCTGGCATCTCTCCAGTGGCAGAGCAGGATAAGACCTACAAGTGCAGAATTTATCAGAGCCATTACATTTCACAAAGGCGACGAGAGAGGGCCATTGTAATACTATTAACCAAATAAAGATGACATGAAATATTTCCGCGCCCCTGTGGATTTTACTAATGGTTTCAAATTCATTATTGCAACTTTTGGCAGTTGATCTTTTTTTTTTTTCCAAGGCAATAAGTCATAAAGACTACATATGTGGTTTGAGCGGCACTCGTGCCTGCTGCAGACATACTCTCCTCACCATCTGTTTCCTGCTCCACAGGGAATACCTGTGCAGGATTAACTTGGGAGCTGGATGACATGTAATCATTCATTATACACTAACTGCCCTTCTAGCAGCTAAAATTGATGCTCATTTTCCTGTTGACTGAAGCGTCCCACAAAAACAAAAGGAAGAGACAGTGGTTCTGTTCATGGCTGGTGTTTAGCCATGCCAAATTAGCTATTAGCTATTCTCCTGTCAACAACAGTTTCATTTATGGCACCGTGTTTACTATATACAATATAGATAATACGTTTTTCATCGGATTGCTTTGAACATATTCTTAAAATCAAATCACCTAAAAATCTATAACGACTTCCTCAAAATGACTAGACAATGGCTTTTATTTCAATTTGCTCAGCAGGCTGGCTGGTCACACAGAGAAGTTAGGGTATATTTGAGGAGTTTTTCTAACGTTCTAATCTTAGCAGAATAATGTGATCATTATGAGTGTTGAGATAAGATGCCTTGCTATTCTTGATTTCATACCGCCTTGCAATAAGACCAGCCAAAGAAATGCAACAGATATTCTCTTTGTTACAATAACACTTGACATAGCTACAGTACTTCACACAAGGGCCTCCTATTGAGAAATGTGCTAGAGAACTGAGTACTGATTAATATGAAATAAATAAAACTCGGGGCTGAAGTGGAGGAGCTATGAAGCCTGCTCACGGGAGCCTGGATGTAATTTAGCAAGAACTGTTTCATATCCAACATGATCATAATTACCCTGCTGTTTAAACTCAATAGATGCCATTGTTAAGATTGCTAAAATTGGACGAAGACCCAAAAGCACCACTTTTCTCTTGTTTGCCACAAAATCCTGTTCATCACAAATGTAAGCCTTTGCCCCCTAGCAGGATATTTTCCATGTTATTGCTTTGCTCCTTGTTAACACTGTGGCAATTTAATATGGAGCAGACAGCATGAAAAGCTGTGTTCAATGGCAGCAGCTCAGGCATAGGGTGGCCAACATCTCTATACTTGTCAAGGAGACAAGTTGCCCAGTACCTGGTTTCCAGGGGGATGTTGCTGTTGAGTAGCCAGTTGTCCTGTGTGTCGTGGCCACTGGCCGGACCCTCGGGAGGAACAGAGCTGTCTGTGGGCGCGGGACTTGGGTTACTCCGCGGTGTGTAGTTGCCCCTGTTCAAAGAGTTAATGGAGGCCGCATGGTGCTGATGATTGGGCGAGTGGGAGTGGGAGAGCGGTAGAGGAGGCGTCCGCAGCCGAGAATGGTTTTGAAAGGCTCCGTCTGAAAGCAAAAGAAGAAAGAAATAAAACACGTTAGAGGAATTAAAAAGAAATAGAGGAGAAAAGGTCCGGAGTGCTCTGAATTTCAAACAAATAATGAAGGTGCTATTTGGAAGGCAACGCAAAAGTAAAAAAAAAAAAAAAAAAAAAAAAAGACAAAAGTTCCAAGGCACTCTTCTGGCAAAAAGTTAAAAAGCCTTTATTTAGAGGGTTATTTCATGTTGAAATTGTGAGAGTACATGTTAAAATAGAGCTGAGTAACAACCCACGCATAGCAGCACAAACAGCCTTCTTCAGGGTGTAGCCCTCAGCTCGTTGTGTGTGTGTGTGTGTGCGTGCGTGCGTGCGTGTGTGTGTGTGTATATATGCATTATTTGCCATAGTTTCACCAACAGCACATAAATTAACACCTAAACTAAAGCCTAATTTCACTGAAGAGCTACAAAGCCCTTACACAAACCCCTTTTAAATAAAGTCCCACTTCTGCTCATTATTTCTCCAAGCTGGTCTCTATCAGAGTGTGCCTTCTGCCTCCCACAGAGACCTGTGAAAGTTTACTCAGACCGGACACTGGCTCCTGTGTAAACAGACAAATTTTCTTTTTTTCTTTACATTTATTTGGGCAGGGGAGGATGTTTGAGCATGCATTGTCTTTTTTTTAATTTTTTATAAACAATAGCCTGTTTCCCTCTGTTTTGTGTAAAAGGTTTTACCACCACTGTAGCTCAACTGAAGCAAATCTAAGTTTTCAAACCAACAAGTAACACCATTAGCTACTTGTTTTGCTAACAATGTGCATTTATGCAATGCATGTCATTATCACATTTGCAGTGGTCCATCCTTATTAGAAGTGATTACCATGGTCAGATACTGTTCCAGAGCTGTTAGCAACTTTGGTTCGTTTCTTTTTTTAGGTCTTTTACCAGCTCAGTTGTCACTTTACATCAGAGGATTTGGAACTATTAGCTAGGAAGTATATAGAAACAGACTGTAACCAGTGGTCCTATATGCACTATGATACTCTCCTGCCCTCAAGATAGAAGACCAACGTCCTTGTGCACTCTGTATCCGTTTATTTCCACATCTGTTAAGCCATTCATCAATCAATGAACTCCTGGCTTTACACACAATGAAAGAGAGGCTTTTCTTTATAGCAGCAAGCCTCCTTTATTTCACAGATATCCCCAACACTAAATTGCCAATTTACAGCAGAGAGTGTGCAATATAGACAAACAGAAGGCTTATTTTGTATAATCAGCGCCTTTATTGAAGCGATATCTACTGCCGCCAGTCAGGAAGCTTAGTGTCATTTCAGATTTTTTTATGGGTCAGGAACATGGAGCTGCTCTATCAACATGTGTCAGGCAAGGCAGATTGATAAACAAGTTGTTGAGGTGCAAAACTGGCTGTACTGAGAAAAGTAGCATTAAGCTTCAGTGCCTGAGGCATTTTAGGAAAGTGGAAAGAGAGCCCATTGTGTTCTCAGGTAACTACAGTGCCTTGCGAAAGTATTCGGCCCCCTTGAACTTTTCAAACTTTTGCCACATTTCAGGCTTCAAACATAAAGATATAAAACTGTAATTTTTTGTGAAGAATCAACAACAAGGGAGACACAATCATGAAGTGGAACGAAATTTATTGGATATTTCAAACTTTTTTAACAGATAAAAAACTGAAAAATTGGGCGTGCAAAATTATTCAGCCCCTTTACTTTCAGTGCAGCAAACTCTCTCCAGAAGTTCAGTGAGGATCTCTGAATGATCCAATGTTGACCTAAATGACTAATGATGAAAAATAGAATCCACCTGTGTGTAATCAAGTCTCCGTATTAATGCACCTGCTCTGTGATAGTCTCAGAGGTCCGTTTAAAGAGCAGAGAGCATCATGAAGAACAAGGAACACACCAGGCAGGTCCCAGATACTGTTGTGGAGACGTTTAAAGCCGGATTTGGATACAAAAAGATTTCCCAAGCTTTAAACATCCCAAGGAGCACTGTGCAAGCGATAATATTGAAATGGAAGGAGTATCAGACCACTGCAAATCTACGAAGACCCGGCCGTCCCTCTAAACTTCCAGCTCATACAAGGAGAAGACTGATCAGAGATGCAGCCAAGAGGCCCATGATCACTCTGGATGAACTGCAGAGATCTACAGCTGAGGTGGGAGACTCTGTCCATAGGACAACAATCAGTCGTATACTGCACAAATCTGGCCTTTATGGAAGAGTGGCAAGAAGAAAGCCATTTCTTAAAGATATCCATAAAAAGTGTCGTTTAAAGTTTGCCACAAGCCACCTGGGAGACACACCAAACATGTGGAAGAAGGTGCTCTGGTCAGATGAAACCAAAATCAAACTTTTTGGCAACAATTCAAAACGTTATGTTTGGCGTAAAAGCAACACAGCTCATCACCCTGAACACACCATCCCCACTGTCAAACATGGTGGTGGCAGCATCATGGTTTGGGCCTGCTTTTCTTCAGCAGGGACAGGGAAGATGGTTAACATTGATGGGAAGATGGATGGAGCCAAATACAGGACCATTCTGGAAGAAAACCTGATGGAGTCTGCAAAAGACCTGAGACTGAGACGGAGATTTGTCTTCCAACAAGACAATGATCCAAAACATAAAGCAAAATCTACAATGGAATGGTTCACAAATAAACATATCCAGGTGTTAGAATGGCCAAGTCAAAGTCCAGACCTGAATCCAATCGAGAATCTGTGGAAAGAACTGAAAACTGCTGTTCACAAACGCTCTCCATCCAACCTCACTGAGCTCCAGCTGTTTTGCAAGGAGGAATGGGCAAAAATGTCAGTCTCTCGATGTGCAAAACTGATAGAGACATACCCCAAGCGACTTACAGCTGTAATCGCAGCAAAAGGTGGCGCTACAAAGTATTAACTTAAGGGGGCTGAATAATTTTGCACGCCCAATTTTTCAGTTTTTTATCTGTTAAAACAGTTTGAAATATCCAATAAATTTCGTTCCACTTCATGATTGTCTCCCACTTGTTGTTGATTCTTCACAAAAAATTACAGTTTTATATCTTTATGTTTGAAGCCTGAAATGTGGCAAAAGGTCGAAAAGTTCAAGGGGGCCGAATACTTTCGCAAGGCACTGTAGGTGCTAACAAAATGGCTCAGCATGGAAAAACAAGACCAAAATGTAGTGTGCTGCATTTACTCCTCAAGCACATGTTACCATATATTCCTGACTACGCTGAAGTTAGCTTTTTAAATTCACAGCGTCCAATCCGGCAGTTAAGGTTAAGGAAAGCATAGTCTCGCATAGCCAGACCTTCCTCCACAGCACTGCGGTGGAGGATCTGGCTAGTCCACACAGCATTCTGGGATGGGAGAAAAACGTGCTCTGGTTTATTGGCATTGCTTTAAACCAATCACAATCGTGTTGGGCGGTGCTAAGTGCTGGACAGAGCAACAGTGCCGCTGAAAAATAGCCTCGGGAAGGAACTTGTTTTGGCGGAACATGTAGGGAGGCAAGCTCTGGAATTAAAATGGCTGTCAAGTGTGTGATGAGAATTTTTCTCAAAAATAAGAAAATGAATATGATTTGATTGTCGGTTCTAGCTCGGAGGATGTTTCCCAAATTGACCGGAGTTTGGAATACCAACACAAAAAAGCAGAAGGTGAAGGACATCCAGCCAAAAATGAAGGACGTCCAGCGGCACATGAACTATCCCGTGAATGAAACATTGTTGATATAGATTAAGGAAAGCTTAACTTACATTGCTGAGTGACTGATCCTCCATTTTTTGAGCTTCTTACTGTTGTGAAAGTGTGTTAGACATTTTGGGTAACACATTTTTTTAAAGCGTTATTCTATTTGTGAAACTGCAATTAAGGGAGATCACCCTGATTTTTTTCACATGTAGACCAGGTCCAGATCGAAAACCACTATACCTAGACTTGTCAAATCAGGACTACATTATTCCAGAGAGGCGCAAGATTCTTTAAAGTGCTCATATTACGCACATTTTCAGATTCATAATTGTATTTAGAGGTTATATCAGAATAGGTTTACATGGTTTAATTTTCAAAAAACACCATATGTTTGTTGTACTGCACATTGCTGCAGCTCCTCTTTTCACCCTGTGTGTTGAGCTCTCTGTTTTAGCTACAGAGTGAGACATCTCACTTCTATTCCATCTTTGTTGGGAGTCGCACATGCTCAGTAGCTAGGTAAGGACTACTAGCCAGTCAGAAGCAGAGTATGAGGGCGTGCCATGCTAGCAGCTAGGTGAGCATTATAACGTGTGTTACAAAGTGACCATGTTTGTCTCTGAAGTAAAGGCTGGACTACAATAGAGCTGTTTGGAGCAGTTTGTGAACAGTGTTTTCTGTTGGAGATGGTAAGTCCCTTTGTGGTGAACTTTGGGCTTTTTCACTTTGTAAAACTATAACGTGCACAAAAAAGATTTATAACACAATAAAGGAAAGGGGAAAAGCCCCAAAAGCATAATATGAGCACTTTAAAACAGTTTCAGACTTGTGAAAGCTGTATTTCCTTTATGAAAATGCAATAAAGGGAGATTTTCACTGGTCTTGATGTGGGGAAAAAACAGTGAAATCTGCTATTTTTTTGTCTTTTACACAAAAAGGAATAAAGCTTTCACAAATCTGACAGTGGGTTTCAGACAGCTTTAAGGCTTTACCTAAAACACGTCTATAACAGTAAGAGGTGCAAACAGTGGAGGATCAGTCGCTCAGAAAAAAAAAGGAGAGAACACAAATTTTCACTTTCAGGCTTTATTTTGAACCTGGCTCACATGTTTAATAGGATGAACCACTGATAGAAATGGCTTTTATTTCTTTTTCATTTTGGAGAGAGTGCTACATCATGCCTCTGTCGCACTGACAGATGGTTCCATGCTGAGCACACTTTTGCACAATGCTGCCCTGGTAATTAGCTGAGCCGCTGTGCAAGAGGCACACCACAGTCCTGATGAACAATAGACTGATGTGAAGTAAAACCACATCGTTGTTGATGACCTCCCTCCTGCTCAGAAATGTACCTGATCCATAAAGCCATTAATAAGGTTATGCTAATTCGATACAGGGACAGCACAGGCATACGCAGAGAAATTTATCACAAGGACAAATGCATCACCGCTCTAGAATGCATTTACTGCTCGGTAAACAAATACTTTACTTCCCATGACCATCCAGCAAATGTGTGGCAACAATTGATTCATTTTTCAAATACTTGGTAACACCATTCTTACAATATATATTTTAAGACTTGTGTAACAGCCTTAAAAACCCACAGAAATTAATCTATAAACACACACATATACATACATACATACATACATATATATATATATATATATATATATACATACACACACACATATATATATATATATATATATATATATATATATATATATATATATATATATATATATATATATATATATATATATACACACACACACACATATATATACATATGTACATACATATATACACATAT